>VKOC01019430.1:0-47695 GCA_009364415.1 Spea multiplicata | reverse complement strand
GATGTAATGGATCATGAGTGTAGACGTTCATCCGTGGCCAATGAGGACTTTGGACATTTCTAATTCACACATCATTTTAAACAGCGGCTCAGACTTACTCTCCTGTGCATTTATTTGAAGAGGGTAGTGGTTTCACAGGTACGAAGCAATGACAGGGAATTTTGTGAGTGCAAATGTGACATTCAGTTTAATAATTCTATTTTTGGGATATTGGGATTTCTGCTTTTCAGGCACTCTTCATCTCTTCTGTGCAGGGGGGGATTATGGGGTGGTTAAGAAGATCCTTGTATCTCCCCTGCCCAGCCCACAATCACAATTCCCACATGCCCACCTTGCGTTGTAGTTAAGCTGTGCACTGGGGCATGATGTCATATGCCAGCATTCTGCATTCTCTACCTTATGAGGTTTAAGGTAGGTGCCCCTGGCCCTGCCTACAGCCCAACCAGTTAATGGATCTTCAACCACAATTGTCTGACTGTGGATCTTATTCGCACCGTCATCTTGTTGAACCTTGCTATAGGTAGCCATGCCTCTGTGTTTGTGCCACGTATGTCATATGTAACACCAGCACAGACAAGCGCCTGCAAGCGACCTCGCGTAACAATGGTTTGGAGGCCATAATTCAGAGAGCTCTTCCTGGGCACTTGGAGGCACAGCATCGTCCCTTGTGACACAGCTGCGGTATAACAGCGCCTTCCTTACCTACTGTTATCCAAATTGTTATGTGAACTATTTTCACCCTTTCACTTTTAGGTTACCCAAGCAATTATTGTATTTTCTGCCTTTCATTTGAAACTATATTTATATAATACCATATTTAAAATGGAAGGAAATGCAAAACAAAAATTAGTTTTGCCCATTATAAATTGTGAAAAAAATTGAAAAATATTTGTTAATATAAACATATATTGGAGTTTCCTTTATACTTGGTGTACATCATTTTTTTCCCCCAAATTCTATTTTTTTATTCAGATTTTATTAACTTTTTGAGTGCCGAGACAGGCCACATTTTCCCTAATGCCAGCTTTCAGAGTTTTGCTATAGCTCCAATAACACCAATAATCAAACTAACAGGGATCACATAACTTAATGAGGAAGGATAATTACAAATGTGCTTTGATTGAACGCACCCTCAAATAATTTCTGAAAAATACATTTCCATTGGCTGGTGGCAGGATAATGTTAGTGACGCTCCGGCCATTACATGCAGTTTAATGGTTGAGAGCTGTGGTCCTTTTAGATTTTAGTAGTTTCCTCCTCCGCAATCACTCTATGTGAAGGGAAAGCGCTCCTTTACATCTCAATAGGAACACTTTTCTGCCTCTGACTGGCTGGTTCAAGCAGCCAACCACTGGCAAGAAACGTCAGACCAAGTGGGAGGAGCTTAGCTGCTGCCCCGGGGAAGTCCTCTTAGCTTTGTGGAGTTTGGAAGAATGTAACAAAGCTTGCTGTAGGTTTTTGGTGTTCTCAGCTACATGCAGTTTAGCGCTGACTGATAACATGGCCGTCGTTTTAACAATTGGTTTTGGAGGCAATGCAGCTGTAGTACTAAGTAGGGCTCCTCGTACATAATACTAAATTACACCTAAAATGAGCATAAATGTTACTTGCTTATTACTAGGCCTGGCCCAGGGCAGTACCCCCAGCCACCTCCTCCGAGGCTGTCTTTCTTACAGCTGAGCACAGGGTATAACGTCCTATTGAGGGAGTGTGGCATCGGGGAACAGCATGCTATGGAGGCTGTGCCAGCAAGACTCAATCCTTCATATTGTAAGTGAACTGAATTAGAAAAATCAGATTTACCTTGTATGTGGCCTATATGGGCAGCCATGCTCCGGGGAGCCTAGACCAGTATATGCCGCACAAAACCAGACACTATATTAAACCCAAGCCCAACAAATACAGATACACTGTAAAGAAGAGCGGCCATTGGAACCCAGAGAGACCAAATCTGTTAGGCTAGAAAAGTAGAAAAGTTGGGGAACGGCGTACAAAGGATGGGTGTACGATACAGTATTTATAACAGAGTAGACACAGAGCATATACATCAGTTATAGCCAATATGTCATTGAAGACATGTGTAGATTGAGTGAGGGAAAAAAAACACAGAAACACATGATCTGACAGCATATTTGTTTGGCCATGTAAACTGATTAGCCCAAGATATGAGTGGTTAAAGAGGCATATGACCCCCCCAATAGAAAAGAATGCATATTAAAGTATTTTAATATGCATTCTTTAAAAATGGAGGTAGCGGGTGAAGCCCTGCTAATAATATGCCTAATATTATGATGGCTGAAGTGTCCCTTTAAATTCCCTCACTGTATGAATCTGAATCTTTACCATTTTTATTGCCTTTTCTAAACTCTGCTAGTCTATATGGCTATACTAGGGCTTTCGATGTGGCTTTGAGACCTACTGGTAGCTTCTTATGTAACTAAAAAAAAAGTTTTCAAGAGTGTTTTATTTACATAATTTGATTTCTAAACATATTTTATGCTGTTTACGTAGAGATGATTGCAACATTTCGGGCTGTAGAATGTTGTGATACATCACTAAACATTCTTTGATGCTGGAAAAGATGGGCACTAGGGAAGGCACAGAGGGTCTGCAATCCCTAAGAGGCAGAAGAATAGAATGTAGGTGATGATCTCATAAGTACGACGTCAGAGCCCTTGTTTTGAGGCATAAGATTGGAAAGGCAGTAAATGCAGAGTGATGAATCTATATTAAGGCAATCAGTGCACAGAAACATAAACTATCAATGTGTGATCAATAGAGTATATGTGAGTGTGTGTGTGTGGGGGGGATATGAAGCAATAGCTGCTCTTCCTGCCAATCAGACACAAGTCCCTCCCCAGCCTCATCCAGCTCTGTTCTCGCAATCATGCAGTTCAATGAGAGGAGCTCGCAGCTACCGGGTGGAGCGCTGGAGCCCTGCAGGTGAGAGGATACCCAGCTCAGTCCCATCCTGCCTGGACCCCCTCCAAAGGTAAGTGGCACCTGGAACCTGCAGCTGTGTCCGAGGGCTGGCTGTCACCAGTAACTTTTCCTAGCGCAGGGAGGGTTAATGTGTACTTCTTGTGCGATCGTTGTATATATTATGGGCAGGGATTATCTCCGATGGGTTTTAAATCCAACTCCCATCATCCCAGTCCACTTGCCAAAGATGGTGGGAGCTTCTGTTCATCAACAGCATACGATGCACACGACACAGTTCCTTATATTGTGGTTGGAGGGGGTGCATCAGTGCTTACAGGTTTACAGAGCTTCGTTTAGTTAGCATGGGCAAGGTGTTGGTTTCACTCTGAGTGCCTGCAGTGTGTTGATAAGGGGCACTGAAAGAGTTAATAGAGTGCTGATCATATCACAGGTACATTAGCTCCTTGTAAAGTTCAATTGCCAAGTTCAATGTACATCTTGTAGCCTGAGTCATAAATCACCCCATGCAGGGCTGATAAGTGCCCCCTCCCCATTTTCACAGTCTGGATCCTGTCTTTTGTAGCAATTGACTGTGATTTGTTTATTTAATAATTTTTGTTATGTTTATTGGACTTCATATGGTTAAATGATGTCAGCATGGGGGGGGGGTGGTAGTGACTTCAAAATAATTTAAAATGAACTCTTGATTTAGTGTTGCAGACAAAAATGGGTTGAACTTATTGAAGAGGGGGTGATATGGTGGGTGACTTTCAGGATCAACTTCAGATGATGCAGGAATAGAGACTGGAGGCAACACATTGGTGCCTGGGGTTGAGTCAGGATAAACAGGCAGCAGATGTGAAGCTGTAAGTAGCTGTATCTGAAGGAGAAACCACATCTGTTTTAAATAAAAAAAAAAAAAAAAAAGATGTAAAAACTGAAAGCGGCAGCATAATCCAACCAGAATCATGTGATCCGTATCCCTCAAAGAATCCCAAATGGCATTGAGGGGGTTTTAATGTAGATCTACTACGGGATTTTGTACAGTTCCTTAATGTTAAATTACTCTACATAATGGTGCAATTTAATAAGATATATGTACACCGTATATATTTATGTACACACAGCTGTATATAAATATACCTATATGTATGTATACATATATATACATTAGAAACATGTGTGTTCTAAATAGGGAAGCCATATTTACTTCCTGTTCTTAGGATCCGCATCTCTTTATTATTTAATGTTCTATACATACTATAATACAGCGCGTAACTATGCTTTCATTTCATAATATATTTTTCATTTCACCTTCAATCCCTAGCCTAGGGTTCCTAGAGTTTCACAAAGGGTTGGACAGAACCCCCCATCCCCACCAGCTGTCGTGTGTAACTCTCACAACCCTCAGCATAATAGGAAACAAGTACTTCCCGATGATTCATATGTTATTCTACTTTGACGGTTAACCCCTTCTTTATCGGTTGTCTAATAGAAACTCGTGGCCATTATCAGAAAGTAGCCAGGCTGTGTTAGGAAGCTGCCAAAAAGGGCTACTTTAGTGAAGGCGACTGATAAGCCGTTACTGTTGTCATTTGTTTTGTTTGTCTGGAGGAGGGGGATAACCCGCTGTATGTAGTACCGTGTGTTCCTTTCCCTGATCTGTTCTGTTTGCCAACATGACTCAGCTTTCATACACAGTTGTCCTCACGTGTTCATGGATCGCCTGCGCTGCACACAGAAACAAGCGCTTTCTGCTTCCAGTGACGTCATAGCGAGTTTCAGGATGTTTAAAAAAAAAAAATGCAAACGCAAACAGAAAATGATTTCATTTTTGCGTTAATCTGTGACATCTTAAAATTCTAAAATGAGTTGTAATTTTTGTTAACATTATAAAATAAAAAAATAAGCCGTATGCCGCTAAGGCCACCCATACTGTTATTCACTAATGTGAAAAGTTTTTCGTAAGTTGGCTCCCATGGCTTTTTTTAAGTGAAGTGGTGAGAGAGGCCGAGTCGCAGCCTTTGTTAGTAATAAAAAAGATAATTTTGCTAAATCATCAAATATTGATTATCACAAATATAATTAAAAGACAATGATTAAATATTATGCAGAATCTCAGTTTTATAGCCCCCCCCCCCCCGACCTCAAGGAATGCCCTACATGGTTCCTTTAAGAGCAAACAGTGATGTTTTATAAGACATGGTCAATTCTAAAAAGTTTGCAACCTGTAATTGAAGAAATAAACCGCCTAGGGCAATATTATCAAAGGAAGCATAACCATTTATTAACACAGTTGAATGATTGATTTAATAGTTACCCCTGCTTACATGGTAAAAATGTTTTCCTCCTATGCAAACCATGTGCTCAGTTCTGTACGTGGAGACGTGACAAGGAGTGGACAACTTGGAATAAAGCAGATTCTTAATGAGCAGCTAGAGAATTTTTATACATGGTTTTTTATAGCAGATCCTTCATTGCATATTTTTAATATTAGGATATAATTATTTATTAGAATTATTATAGCTATTAGAATATAAGCTTTATTAGAATTATTATAGCTATTAGAATATAGCTATATTGGTCTCTGGTTAGTTCAGATTCATGTAAAAGGCTGTGACCTTCCAAAGTGATAAAAGTGAATATCATTACTGTGTATCGGTAATAAGTTGGTAATTAAGTAGGCAACATGTCGTCCTATAGATGTATTTAAGGGTTTCTAATTGGTTGCCATTAGACTGCCGAAGGATTATTAAGAGTTATGTGGAGAAGTCAGTGGCAATGGTGGGAAACATTGGATGGTTTCTATGCAGGTTGTGGGTATTGGGAGGATAGATTGAACGCCTCTCTGAATAGGTGGGTTTTTAGTGAGTATTTAAAATTTTAATTAAGTAGGGGAAAGACTGACAAAATATAGAGATTTCCAGAGAGAATACGCAGTGGAGGGATTCACAAAGTAGAGCAGCAGATCAAGAGATAAAAAAAATGAGATGAGCTAAGAAAATTAGCCAGACAAGGGTTTGCAGAAGAGATCAGAGCAATGGATGGTGGGAGAAGGGGATGATGACCACAGAAATACTATATGCTAAAGAGAAGAAGTGGATGTTTGAGACTTGGAAAATGTTGGAGAAGACCAGGTCAGGTAGGTAGCGGTGTATATCGGAGTTGCATATTTCAACTGTCCATTACACTTGTGTGAGGACCTAAGAAACATGAATTCTGTGCAGCACAAATCTTCACTGTGGATATAAATGATAGTATAGACTAAAAATACACAGACTGAGTAAGATACCCGTGTCTTATGGCCAAGCCTGTTTCTCACTGAGTTGTCAGACTGCCAAGCTGCATGTGTGTGTGCTACATTAATCTCCAAGGGGTCAGTCTGAGCGAAGATAATTACTGTTAATTGGTCCATTCAATATAACTTACCAGCCACCAGGACTTTAGAAGTTTTAGCTACAATGCTTGAGAATTACCTTGTGGCCTTGAATCATGTTCTAAGACCACCAAGCCTCTCTACTTCTAGTTGTCCAGTGTGCGGTAGACAGTGAAGTCTCAACGGCAACAGATCCAGAGGCTGAGCTGATGTCGAAAGTGGGCTGTCAGAAGTGAAAACCTTACATTGTCCATCCTGTACCTAAGGACCATTTAGACCAGGGATCTCCAAACTCGGCCCTCCAGCTGCTGCAGGACTACATCTCCCATACTCCTCAGCCAGCCCCTTAGCTGAAGGAGCATTATGGGAGATGTAGTCCTGCAGCAGCTGGAGGGCCGAGTTTGGGGATCCCTGATTTAGACACTTCATTTGTTATGGAATATAGATTACTAGTCCTGCCCTGTGTATAAATTACATTTAGTAATGTTTATTGTACCTTAAATGTTATGCTCTATAACATATATGTTGATATGATAATAGGCTGACTTATGAATTCTTAAAATGATTTCCAAAGTATAATTCTAGACTACTAACCACGAAGGCATGATATACAGAATACAGAATTTTTATATACAGTGCTGATTTTCGTTATAGTTTTAGCACTTGGCAAGCCAGTGAAAGGCTTGAGAATGTTTGTTTTTTTTTTAATGGTCTCATGTGCACTTTCTTGGCACGGCTTGTACTCTAGATCTTTTAGATCCAAAACCTAGTACTTGGCCATACTTCACTCACGAGGGGCTGTGTGGCAGTGAGCATACTTCCCAATAGATTATCCCATTGAGCAGACTAGAAGGGTTCTTATCTGCTGTCATTTTCTATGTTATAAAGAAGTTGAGGGAAGATGAAGGGACAAAGCTTTTAAGCTTGTTGGTATAAAAGAGTTATTGCTAATAGTCTGAATGTAAAAATATATGGTGGTAGATTGTGATTCTGTATAGGGGAATAAGAGTCGTGGGAAGAAGATCCTCTCAAAGTTTGGTTATAATTTCCCTTTAACCCAGGTAACAAAGCAAAGGAGGAAGGATGTGAGAATTTATAATATAACATACAAAATTTTTGTCTACTTGCTTAACATACTCGTGTGGTTATTGTTTATTAATTTATGAAGTGCCAACATAGTCTGTATAATGGGTAGCGATACACTTTGCAAAACTGCAGATTTATTTGCTTTGCTACAATGAAACTTCCCAACAGAGAAACATAATATTGCAGATGCAGAGTACAGGCAAGAGATAACAATCTACTATGCACTTCCTCTTAAGTTACTGCTGTAAATATACATCGCTGGTCATGTGAGGTGACTAATACACACATTCTAAAAGTCTTTCACGGGAACGTTAGACTGATGTAGGTATGGAGGGATTTTATTTATATCGGGCATAGGTTAGCAGTTATGCTTTACGTTAATGTAGAACACTGAAGATTGTAAAGTAGTTGTGAGCTGTGTGATAACCCACCTATGACATATTAGATGATGTTAAGTCACATTTTATGCAAGTTGCTTTTAAACCACCTTACATTAAAATACAATAAATGTTACCGTTGGCAAGCAATGTAAGGCTTCGGCCATTGTGATAGACAAGATCACCATGGGCTGCCATAGTGCTAGGTTCCCCTAGAATCTGACTGAACTAAATGATTTAAATTATATCATTTGTGTTATTTTGAACGTGCCTTCTCAGAAACGTTATAAGTGGTCCTCACTGATGAGTTTTTAGGATTACTAGGCTAGGTAGCTGCATTTGATGTAGGAACCAGTCCGAACTGATAGCAAAAGGTTGATACATTTCAAAGGCACATAAACAAGGAGGAGATGTTGGAATGCATTTTCTAAGATATTTTATAAAAGGCTTTATTAAGAGGGAAATATATAAATATACTAGTGGGAATGGCCTTTTCATTACCCTGTATTTCTGTCCCTACTGACTACAGGCATTATGTGTAATCACATAAGCAACTTCCTCGCCTTTTTTTTTAACTTCTCCACCCAAGAGCTTGCGACCTATTTTAAAAACAAACTCGACACCATCAGGGATAACATCCTGCCGATTGCTGTCACATTTGACTCTGCTCTCTCCTTCATCCATCACATCCAGTCCCTTACCAAATCCTGCCACCTCCACCTGAACTTTTCCCAAATTCAGACATTCCTCGCACAAAAAAACAACAAAAATATTAATTAACCACCCTGTGATATCCTGTCTGGATTATTGCAATCCCCTACTAACTGGTCTCCCCTTCTCTCGCATTTCACCCCTCCAATCCGTCAACACTGCAGCTAGATTAATCTTTCTCTGTCACCGTTCCTCATCTGCTGCTCCTCTTTTCCAATCATTCCATTGGCTCCCCATACCCTCCAGAATCAAAATTCAAACTTCTGACCCTTAACATATAGAGCCCCCTAACAACTCCGCATTCCCCATATATCATCCTGACTCAACCAACTCATCCTCGTCCAAGCCGTTCTCTCCTACGGTTTCCCCTCAACCACTGACTAGATTGTAATCGTGTTAGAGCAGTGCCCTCTCCTCCTTGTGCACCAGTTTTTTATTGTTTTGGATTTTAAAATATTCTACTGACTCCGTTGTAACAGAGCTACAGAATCTGCGGGCACTATATAAATAAATGTGCTGTGTCCGTTCCTGAATATGAAGGGTTTCGCTGTTTTAAGTTTATTTGTACACGTAATGGTTGGGTCAAAAAGCAAAAGAACAAAGAAAGAGATGCTCAAATCAAATGAACACATTTAGCAATAGATAACATTTGTGGGAAACCGCAAGCTACAGATCATGAACTATGTCTAGATTAGAATGCCAGGGCTGGTAGTGACTGGCACAAACAAAAACAAAGATTGTTGGAAAGCTTTATACCAGATTATTTTGTATGGCTTGGCAGCAGTTACATGGAACGTTAATTGTATTTAAGCAAACGGTATATCTTGTATTGTTACATATGTCCTGACCTGTTCTCTTTCTCTGGTAGGATGGAGTACGAGGGTTTTTTGAGTTCAGAAGAGCTGGATGATGATGTGTTTTATCCAGATGATTTTGGATTTCCAATTCAGCCGATAACACCACCTTCTGGATTCACTCAAAGCCAGTCCTATACCTGCCTTCTCGGAAGGTTCCCAATGTTTCCACTTTCTCACTGCTGCGGCCCGGGTTGTAGAAGCACAGATTATGAAGACAAGGCCACTCAGACTCTTGGGTCATCATCTGTTAGCAGTGACATCATGTTACCATGTGGGGTCACAGAATCCCCCCAGAGACTCTTCTATGGTAAGAGTATGATGGGATATAGATTTAATGGGGCAGTTAAGGGTAATGCAAAGAATTACTAGACGCCTAACACCATGTCACACATTCCTTATGTTGTTTAAAATGTCATAGAAGAACATGGTCCTTATTTGGTTTTCTTCACTATATTATGTATGTGTCAAAATATTTTGAGGGAGAATAGCATCATTGTGAAATATGATTTCACAAATGTATAGGTAAAGCAAACAGAACACACTTGTGACTTGTCGCAAATACAGCCAGGGTATGTATAGGCTATGGTTTATTTAGGCTTGTCTCTACGTACATGGTCAACATGAGGGGAAACGGGTCACTTTCACAACTTTTTATCTGAACTTCACTTATAAAACGTTAGTTTGTGGGCTGGGGATCAACCAGTGTAACAATCCTGGGCGTATTTGGTTTAAAAGGGACTTTTTGCCTTAGGGGAAATCACATCTGTGACAACACGTGCCAGACTTAGCATCTAATCAATTTTGTGTTGTAACGTTATCTCCCATGTCCTCACCCTACCCTAACAAAGGCAGCGTGAATCACCAACAATTAGCAGCTTAACAATAGGGGAGCAGTAACTCAATGAGGAGGCATAATCATGCCAGTCTCATAGTATACACATTAGGTTGGTTTCTAATACACTATCAGATTTATTTAGTATAGTAAATTGTAACGTGTTGGAGTAACGCAACGCGTAAATGTACAATGTTAAAAAGACTGACTGTTTAATTTTCAGTCTTCTTTTACTAATTTCATATAAAACATACATGGTCCAATACAGGCAATACGATGAGTAGAGAGTCCCTGAAGGCAATGTATTAAAATAAAATGACATTTAAAGGGGTCGTTCCACCTAGATTGCCTCATAGGCTAGATAAGTGGAAGGAAGATAAACAAAATGTAATTTAATTTTCTTTCTCCATGACCCCGTCCCATAAAGTTAGCATTAGTAGGTAAATGAACCAACATTGCTTTGTGACAGAGTCCTACCCTATATGTTAAATTGAAACCAATCACAATAACAAGCCCGCTTATGTGATGTCAGAAGCGGATGAGCTAAGCAGAGACGATTGGTTTCATTGCGGATTTAAGAGTCTCCATAGAAAATTATGAGCAAAGCAAAAAAATACAGCAACAAAGATGTTTACATGTTTAAAAAATATTTGGAAATAAACAAGTGAGTAGAACAGCACCTTTAAGACAGTTGTATATATTAGGTATATTTAGTTGTGATTTATAATGGGAAACGCACCCCCATATATTCACCAAAACTTATTAAATTCAGGGCAAATTACTAATAGGAGGAATTGAGAGTAAGTATTGGAAAGCGTAAATATGTGTTTGTTGTTGGTCCTTTGGTCCTTTCTCAGCTACAACAATGAAGAACCTTCATCAATCATCTCTCAGAGCGGATCTTTAAAGATAAGATTCACAAAGGGCCCAACAAAAGTGTCCTGTTGGACATAAATAGTTAAATATTAATATAAATTAATATAGTGTATAGTTAAATTGTTGTGAAAACGTTCAAGATACCTACCTGCATTAATTATGCATTATATAGGGCCAACTTAGCTGCTCTTGTTGGAGAATCCCGTAGGGATTGGTCCTTTGTATTTTTATTTTGCATTATAAAACCAGATAAAACTTCAATATTTCTTTTCTTTTTTTTTTTCTTCTAACATTAAAATGAATTTCCGCACCCTATGACAGTTGCAGGCTCCACAAGTTTTTGTGTGATTAAACATTGAAACAAAATAATAAAATTGCAGATTTGGTAAAGTGTATTTGGGTGCAATTCATATTTTGTCGAAGTGAAACAGCACCTTTAATTGGAAGGCGACTATGCCACAACGTGTAGAGTTGGATAGTATACTCCTGCCAGATAAAATGCACGCAAAGGGACTCATTAAATAACTGGGGTTTTTTTTTATAAACTAAAAATGGAAAATATGTTTCGAATTAGCATGTATGGTGGCGTGTTATGATCATGATTTGGGATGTGGCTTCCAAAGTACATGATATGTCGCAGCCAAAATGTGGTGTGCACTTTACAACATGCAGACAGTTACTTAAATGTTTATAATTGTATTAATGTTTGTTAAGAATAGTTACAAATATGTAGAGAAAAACGGCCACATCCCCCTACATTTCAGGTGCTCGAAGTGGGACACCCTTGTTGGGAGGTCATGGTTAGTTGGAGAGTCAGGATGGTGAACGAGTCTGGCCACCTCGAGATGGATTGAAGCAGAATGCCAGAATATAACATCATTTGAGAGCATTCTGCTTCATTATGTCATGAGTTGGCCATATGGGAGCTGTGATTGATCGCTTTTACAATCGGTGGGCTGTCACAGCAGATTCTCTGATAAACCTAACCAGTTTATGATCCCCAGTGCCCAAAAAAGCGGTACAGAGGGCCAACTTCACTGCAGAGTAGGACAGGGTCTGACAATACTTGAGAAGTATGAAGATTTTTAATTACCATTTAAAGGAACAGTCATGATCCCCCTTGCTGCACAATGCTTCTATACTACGTTATATAGATATTTATCTATCTATATATATATATATATATATCTCTATATATATGATATATATATAGATTATATATATATGAATATTATATATATATATATATATATATATATATATATATATATATATATGCACACGTGTTTATATACTGTTACAGATATAGAATTTTATATGCGTAGTCTCTGGCCATTTCTTTGGTCAGTTATTGTTTCACTTAAAACTTCATGTATCTGTTCTCCTAGTTCTCTATATCATGGTTACCTTATCTTTACTGTAAATTGAACCTTATTTTGGGGTTTTGCAGGGAACGCAGGGTACTTGTTACACCACCCTGCAAACTCCATTACCCCTGGAGAGAACTTGGACTACAGGAGGCAAGAGCAGAGTGCAGAACGCAGGATTGCCCGCAGACTGCAATGCATCGGAGATCAGTTTCACAGACTTCATTTACAGAAGGTAATACGCCGTTTCATTGAATTCTCAAGCCATTCCTCCCGGATGTTTTAATCTTTTGAATGCTGAAAGACTGTAAAGTCCATTATGCAATTTATGTATAAACCACAGATCGTAGGAACAATCCCAAAAATGATTGCTGAACATAGATTATTGCGTCGCAAATTGCGTCAGGGTTCACAATATGTACATTATCAGAGCTTCATTGCAAGCAAATGTAAAATAAAGCACAAAAGGATTGGGATGAGGATAATCTGTGCCCAGAGCATGCCATATACATGTTTCATGACATGGGATGATCATGCTTTAACGTTCCGGCAGTAGGAACCCATTTGTTGGTAAGTAAGGTTCTACCTTTTTGTGTCTTTACTATATAGGGTAGTGCCACAAAGTAGGGTAGATGGACTCCCCCCAGAATATTCTCAATTATTTTGTCATCATGATCTCGTTATTTTCAACCTGTGGTTGCTCTAGCATTTTACAGGCCCTTAGAGATATTGGGACCAAACTAAAACATTAATATATAACATGCCCCCACATTACAGCACTGTTTCCACTACAATGACAAACATCCCTACTACATACCTATAAGCCCTAAACTATACATTCCAACAGGGTTCCGGGAACCTGCTTTCAATCAGTAACTCAACTGTCACACATTAATATCGGCTCATACCCCTGACTAATGACCTAATTTTAATGATCTCCTGGGATCTATCAAAATGAATACCAAGTCTTGAAGCTCCATCAGAAGATCACTAATGAAACCCGACAAGAAGAAGAAGAAGAACGCAACCTGGAGGCTTGTGCTGGAGCAGAATAAAATGATACAGCAGACGAAGAGGAGTGGAAAGCAATAGGGACCCGACAACCTGAGGTAGGAACATTACTATTAATTATCCATGTATCTGTGTGAATAAAGGAAAGTTGGCATCAATATTGCCGTTGACTGGTGACATTTGGGGTGCGTCTAGGTTTTAAGATTCCTAATTCAGTTTGTGAGCTCGATTATATTCAAACTAAGGAATTGTAGATATGTAATTTTTGGTCTATACCTCACAGATGTGTATATTTGTCTCCCATTTTTTGGAAGCCTCAAGTAGGTTTTCAAATTAAGGATCTTGGGGGCCCTGGGGCACTTTTGCAAAAAGGGCCCTCTTTTCCTTTATCCAATAATGTTTCCACGTAAACACAAATAAAACATGATAAATATAACAAAATAAAAGTTTGGTGTAGATTGGCCTACAAGCATTGGCCTGTCCACTGCAAATGTGAAAACCATGTTTCACTGCAAAACAGACACTGCACATGCGCAGCCAAAGAAGTGCCAATCTGCTGGGACATTAAACAGGACTGTTGGCAAGTGGCACATAACTCCTGGTCAAGACTGTCCCATATCAAGGCAATTGGCAAAAATATAATGTAAAACACAATATATACAGTGAAGGAAAACATTTGATCCCCTGCAGATTTTGTACGTTTGCCCCACTGACAGACATGATCAGTCTATAATTTTAATGGCAGGTTTATATAAACAGTGAGAGACAGAATAACAACAAAAAATCCTGAATAACCCATTTCAAATAAATTTGCATTTTACTCAGTGAAATAAGCATTTGACTCCTTTGTAAAACATGACTCAGTACTTGGTGGCAAAACCATTGTTGGCAATCAGAGGTCAGACGTTTCTTGTAGTTGGCCACAAGGTTTGTACACATCTCAGGAGGGATTTTGTCCCACCCCTCTTTGCAGATCATCCCCTAGTCATTAAGGTTTCAAGGCTGACGTTTGACAACTCGAACCTTCAGCTCCCTCCACAGATTTTCTATGGTATTAAGGTCTGTTTACCACTCCAGGACCTTAATGCGCTTTTTCTTGAGCCACTCATTTGTTGCCTTAGCTGTGTGTTTTGGGTCATTGTCATGCTGGAATACCCATCCACGGCCCATTTTCAATGCCCTGGGTGAAGGAAGGAGGTTCTCACCCAAGATTTGACGGTACATGGCCCCATCCATCATCCTCCTCCAAACACGGCAAGTTGAGTTGATGCTCGATTTCGGTTTCATCTGACCACTTTCACCCAGTTCCGATGTCCCTTGGCAAGCTCCAGACGGGCCTGTACATGTGCTTTCTTGAGCAGGGGAACCTTGCCTGAGCTGCAGGTTTTCAGTCCTTCATGGCGTAGTGTTTTACCAATTATTATTTTCTTGGCGAGTATGAGATCATTGACAAGATCCTCCCGTGTAGTTCTGGGCTGATTCCTCACCATTCTCATGATCATTGAAACTCCATAAGGTGAGATATTGCATGGAGCCCCAGACTGAGGGAGATCAGATTTTGTGTTTCTTCCACTTCCGAATAAACGCACAAAGCTGCTTGGTGATGGTTTTGTAGCCCATTCCAGCCTTGTATAAGTCTACAATCTTGTCCCTGATATCCGTGGACAGCTCTTTGGTCTTGGCCATGGTGGAGAGTTTGGAATCTGATTGATTGCTTCTGTGAACAGGTGTCTTATACAGGTAACAAGCTGAGATTAGGAGCACTCCCTTTAAGAGTGCTACTAATCTCAGCTCCTTACCTGTATAAAAGACACCTGGGAGCCAGACATCTTCCTGATTTATAGGGGATCAAACACCTGCAAATGCAAATCAATTTATGACTTATTTGAAGTGTTATTCTGGATTATGTTATTCTGCCTCTCACTGTTAAAATAAACCATTAAAATAATACTATTAAAATTATAGACTGATCATGTCTGTCAGTTGTACAAAATCAGCATAATATATATATAATATACACACCTCACGCAACACAGGGGTGGAAAAAAAAAACTAGGCAATTAAGCTCCACCAAACCCAGTGTTGCTATAAGCCATTGCACCTCAAGGCACTTGTTTTTTTTATGGTTAGGATTGGGACTTGTTGCCCCTACCAATATGGGTTCCTGGAGCATTTGCTCTATGCCCCTTGGCTAATCTGGCCCTGGTAGCACCACTCGCCATTCAAACAAAATTAACTATGGTCATTTCATCCAGGCTATCGGACTGCTGTCTGTTTTGACATGAAGTATCATATAGTCATACTTTTATTTTGTGGGATTTTCACAGACCCTTGAAGATGAAGCAGATCAGATCAGTACAGGCAGTATATTTCATGGAGGCTTTCCAGATTGTGCACTCTGATTTAGGTCATTCTGACATCATTGCTGTAATACACAATATAACCAAGTTCACTAGTTGATATACTTTTGTACACAATTACTTAAGTATAATAGTCAACTAGGTTCTTTTTTTCTTTCTTTCAGCTTGAAAGTCTCAAAGTCAGCCAACAAATGTCTGCCATCCTCAGCACATGGCCATGATCATCATAATCTACGAGAATGTTGGAAAATAGATGAACAAATGTTCATATCATAAATATATTTGCTTCCCAAGTTGCCCTGTTTACATGATTACATGTAGATACATGCACTCTACATGCTCAGACCATGGCCTCTCCGACTTAGACATACATAGAACCCACTTTTAGAGCCAACAATATGCAAGAAACATGGATAAAGAAATTTCATTCAGTGACACAGTTCTATTGATCCCAAACAGTTAATGTACTGGTAGTTTTGCCTCCCGTTGAAGACAAACCTTGGCTGATCTTGGAGGTGACTCCAAACTGGAAGTTCATATTACCCGATCAAAAGGGAGTCAAGGTTTTCCAATTGTTACCTACCTACTAAAACTAATGACTATGTTGTAGTAGAGTATGTGGGAAATAATCCAGTAAAACCCATTGAATGGAATGAATGTAAAACTCCTGCCGTTTACACTGTTTTATTAATAATCATATTTCTCAACACCAGAGAGCCTCTGCAGACCTAAAGGTCTATGTACTTTTTAATACAAATAGTCTACAATAGGGCCACATATCACACAGCTCATACACTTATGTATCCAAAGCGATGGGTACAATTAGGATTTAGCAAATTAGGATTTTTGCAATTAGGATTGCAAAAAATACCTTTAGTGTAAGAATTATTTTGAGGATTTACACAGCATGGAAATTCCCAGGACAATGATAAATCCATTTTTTAATCAGATACAGCTTTTAGCCTGTGTAAATGGTAGCTCAAGTCTTATTGTTTTCTACAATCTCTGGACCAGTTTAGATTTATTATTCAATTGACCAACATGGTCGACTAAGTAACCAGATGACCATGAATTACAGGCACTCAAGTTACCTATCCCTTATGCATAAAACTACAACAATGATCTTATTTTAATTACCCAAATATCACTTACTTTTAGTAGAGATGTTAAAAAGATAAATAGTATTAAAAATGTTACCAAATTATAGTGAACCTGGTACTCAAGATAAGACACATTATGCAGACTGAAAATCACCTTTTGTGGATGACAGGGCTGGAGCCAGAACTGGAAACACAGGATCCAAATTGATTTAATGACAAACTTTTGGGTCCTGTCAGTTGTTTTTAAAATACAAATACAAATTTAAGGATTGAGAGGGGTAATCTGTGCTGGAGAATACAGCAGAAGTGGTTCCTCCTCACCCTACTTGTACTAAATGAAAATGTAATTGAATTTATGGATTTTTAAATAAAAAAAAAACCTGACTGTTGTCCATCCTTTATTTTTATAAATGGACTATATGTATTCTACCAAATTCAGGTATACATGTTAGGAGGAAATTAAATTAAATAAAATAATTAAAATTATTGGCTAGAGGTTGCCTGTTCGAGCTCCTTTATATAGCTACTGGTAACCTACATATCTAAACGCTATTGCACTTGAGGTGGTTCTTCACATTTTATTTGAGATTATTTTAATTACTGAGATTAAGTTTTACTATCACAGAGTTACGCCCATATTTGCCCCCAACACACGGCGCTCCAAGTCTGGGAGAAGACAACAAGTTCTAAGTTCTCATTGTACGCCAATGTTCTTGAACATTGACTTTTGTTACAAATGGGCAATAACATTTGCTACACTCTGTCTAAAGGGGTTAAGTGTTAATCGAGCACGTGTTGATTGCACTTTTGTGTTTTGTTTTGCTTTCTGTAGGGGGGGGGGAAAGTTTAAACTGATGTCAAAAAGCTGCAGTTGTAGAACCAGTTTTGCAGAAATCTGATTCCTTTCCTCCCTGTACAATATGTTATGCCAGGGGTGATGGGGAGTGCGAGTGAATGAGTGACAAGAGCAAGAACGTGGCCAACAGTATGAGAAAAATAAATGAAAATCCAAGTCAAATGAACACATAGCCTCCCCCATACTTTTTTGTATTTGGCAGCAGATAGTAATAGTAACAGCGTGGAGAGCATGATGTAAATATAGAAGACCTGCAGACGGCATGAGGCATATTGATGCAAACTCTTCTGTTCCTTTTTCCTCTGTGCCTCTTTTATAGTGAGGTTATTTGCAAATTATATTTGGTAGTTTTGATTTGTTGACATTTTAATAATTGTAGGAAACACTAAAGAATATAAAACACAAAAGGTAGAAACAGACTCTTGTATGTTACATATGTAAGTAAGATGGATGGAAAATATAAGAACAGAACTGGATTGGGTTGGCTAATACCTGCTCACTAGGATTCCCATCCTTATTCCTGGAACCCTTGGACTACTTAGTTACCCATTCGCCCAGTGCTCTAGATACTAATTACTAACAAGTTCAACAGTTTAGATGAAAACATCAACAAAGAAAGAATGGATGTTGTCAAATTGTAAAAAAAATCCCTGTTTTTCCATAACGGTGTAACAAGCCACCTATGAAATTGCCTTTCTATAATGTAGTTGCATATATACATACATATACATACATACATACACACAAACTTACATATACAGTATCTGCACCCCTCACATTTTTGTAAATTTTTTATTATATCTATTCATGTGACAAGTGTAAATTTGCTGTTCCCTCAAAACTCAACACACAGCCATTAATGTCCAAACCTTAAGAAGTTCCTTTAGAGCGCTGTGCTGGTCTGATCCGCAGCTACCAAAGGAGGCTCGACCAGTTATAAAATCCAAGGGTTCGCTTACTACTTCCACGAGCACTGTGAATGTTTATTGGGTGCGTTTAATAAAGAACTGAAAGATTATTATTTGTGTATAATGAGCTTAAGCACATTGAGTTTGTCTATACTTGTGACTTAGATGTAGATCAGATCGCATTTAATGGACAATTAACGCAGAAAACCAGGTAATTCCAAAAGGGTTTACTTACTTGCCACTGTAAATATACAGAGTCACATGACTGTGCATATTATACAGTTGCAAGTACACAAATAGTTACACTCAAACTCATATACTCTTCTCAGTCCTGGATTAAGGGATTCAATGGCCCTGAACACTTTGATGATACTTTAGATAAGGAGGATGATGGGCTCTTAAAAAAAAAAAGTGGGCAACCTCAATGTACTTGGCAATGGGCAGCCGCAAGCAAGCAAAATATGGTGGCCCAAAGCAACTCTGACGTGCAAGTGTGCCACTCCATCTCCCCTCCAATAGCACCACCCTGATGTCCCCCCACCCAGGTCTTACAACAGCCTACACCTATACAGTAATGCTTATAATATATTCTGCAGGAGAAGAACGTTTGCATGGCTGGTCTTGGATCTTTTAAAGAGAGTTGGGGCTGGAGTTCCTCCCATATCAGCCTATATGTTAATCTGTCCCTGACTAAATGCAGCATTAGAAACACCATTCCTTGTACCTTGAAATCCTTCTTGGAGATACTACTTCAATAATGTACACTTTTGTCTCATTTATTTCCTATCTGATGCAAAAGCACTGATGAGATATTGTCATAGAAATGAGAAAACACTCAGAGGCAGGAACAAAATGACAGATTTTTTTTTCTGCATAATATATTAGAGTGCTTTTTATGGATCAGCACTTTTGATCACGAATAGTTTCTTTCTATTAAGTCATCATTACATCAATTTACTATTTATCCAATAAACTAGACCGCTTTAGTAGCAGGCTAGTACTGCAACACAGCTACCGGGCGCATGTCTCCAACACGATGAGAAAAGGGCTCCACCGACTTACACACTGGGGTATGTATTAAATACATAGAGGTACAGACGTGATTACATCATACGTAGAATCCATTTGTATGTATGACATATACTGAGGTATTGACTGGGTACCTGCCTTGTCGGGGACTGCAGGACATTTTATTAAAGTAGCAAAATTGAGGCGACGGTGGCCAAAACAGCCTGCCATCAGATAACAAAACAAAGAATATTAAAGGAATGGTAAACGTCTAAATTTACAGTTACTTGTAACAGTTAAAACTAATTCTGCCGGCTGAAACTGAGTCGATGACTCTGATGGGGCTGGAGAGATATGCCAAAAAAATACACACTTTCTGCTTTGGTAAACCTGCATGAAAAGTAAACCCTCCCCATCAAGTGCAATTTAGATCACATGGTTATCCTACATTTCTGAAAGGTCCAGCAAAAACCTTTTTTAAAATTACATTTATCCATGTAAAGTATATATCAAATACACACATTTAAACGCCATGAGATATAATACACATATATATATATATATATGAAATATATACTCTTTATGGAATGTTTTCTATTAGGTGTTTCTGGCCCTTTAAGGAACACTGTTGATTAAGAAAAAGTAACTAAGCTAATCAGGGAAAAACATTGTATGTGAGCCAAGAGATCATTATCGCCCTAAAACGCGATGTTTCTGCCCTGCCAGCGGGGTTCTAGAGAATAGGGTTGAATAGGGTGAAATGGAAGGAAAATAGGAGGGGGAGGGGTGCTAGGGGAAAAAACAAGAGACAGCATTGCGTGAGTAAGGAAGGGGTAGCGTGGCTGTGTGTGTTTTGTGGTTGCCCTCCCTGTTTATATGAGGTTCTATATTTAGCTTGTGAATCATGAGACGTGTCACACTACCCACAATGCACCTGACTGTATTTGTTTCTCCTTTTTACACGTCCCCAGCAGATCTTACTTTAGATCCCCCCCGAGGGCATCAGAAAACTCCTCAAGCTTTACTTCTATATTTCTAAACTATTAATTTATCGCTTTGAATGCCAAAAAGGGGCACTTAAAAATGGGGACGTTAGACTTGCAAAAGGCTCGAAAAGAAAAATGAACAAGCCGGTTGAATGCATGTGAATTTCTGCAAACCAAAACTCGGCATTATACCGGCAGACGTCCTGCCGCGGTACTTACTGGGCTTGTGGAGTAGGTTCGTGTGCCAACTCAATCAAAGGGCAGATCAGGGAACTTCAATTACTTTTAGCGACAGTTATGTGAATTTTGTGTTTACATTAACTGTACATTAAGTGTGACTTAACAGAAACATTTGTGTTTTGTCTAAGAATGTATGTCATTCTTCTGAAATATCATTGCTATGGTACTTAAAGTTGGGTTATAATAGGTTACATTGTATGGTTGAATAAAAAGACACAAATCCATAGATCTTCGACTGACACATGCATTTGGGGGATTCTGCAGAATCCCTCCCCATGCATTTGCAAAATGGACCACACGAAAAAGTAAAAGGAGCCACGCAGCTATTATATGCAGTGCTCACATTATGAGGGTGACGTATTACATATATGATATTAACAGCAGTGAGCTAAGTTGAAATTAGGCCTACATGCTGCATGGAAATAGTTTATGGGGCAAAAGATTGACGGGGAAGCGCTGCAATACTGTGAGGGTGAACAAAGGAGCGCCTTAGAATTTAAATTTACCCTCATAATGTACACACATATATGCATATACAAACATAAAGTAAATGTCTGAATAATTATTTAGTGAGTATGAAATATTATGTTCAACTTGGTATACCAAATGAGTTATTTATATATATATATATCTATATATATCTATATATAGATATATATATAGATATATATCTATATATATATCTATATATAGATATATATATATATATAGATATATATATATATATACACATATATATAATAATAACTATCTTCTGAATTGAATTTTACCATTCTATGAGTATACAAATATGGCTTAACACAGAAATAGTTCATTGCCGTTTTAACTGGCTCTGGAAACCCCTAGGGACCATTATTTACGGTTCTGTGTCAAATGTGGCCATAAAAAGGCTGTGCATTATCTGGGAGATGTTTGTGGGAGAAGGATTATGGTTAGGTTTTTGTGCTGCGTAAAATCTCACTTTTGCTGCCTCAGCACTGTGGTTTGAATTGAAGATTAACCCTGCGACCTCCACAGTGTCAAATCGCTTACAGATGGATCATTGCTCGCTCCCAAACCATTCGCTCCGAGATTTTAAAGAAAGTTTGGAAGTGCAAAGCTCCTCCTTGAAATCTTTTTTGTTTTGTTTTGTTACAAGTGCAGCTGTGAATTTGAAGTACATTGATTTATCAGAAAAAGAAAGCATTTGGCCTCAAAATGAGTTCTACCATCTAAAAACAACCTATACTCCCTATACTGTACCTTCCAAGTCTCCTTCTGTAATAGCGACGGTATCTCGTTTCCAGGATCTCAGTATGTTTTGGTGCTATGAATGTATCAACGTGTTCTCCAGACCTAAAATTCACAATATGTTTATAAACCGCGTCGACAGTAGGGAAATTCCCTTGCGGCGGCGGCGGCGGCGGCGGCGCGCTATTCTGTCAGCACTCCATTCCTTGGATAGGGATCATTTTCTCCTCCTGGAGCGATTTCTATGGATTCTCGTGATGAACAGCGAAAGTGTGTTTATGAACTAATATGCAAAAGTAAATAACATATCTTGTTCTAAATGCCCTGATTAATGGCTCTCAATAGGTCACAATGGCTACATAAAAAAAAACCTCTGCACTAAACGCTCTAAAACGTTATCTGAAATAAAACTAAAGTCTTAAGATATTCAGTAAAAGTTCTCATTTTAAAACATATTTTGGCAAATCCAACTGCACCAAGAACACAACAAAATGTTTCATTGCGTGTTCTAGTATGTTATTTTTACATAAAAATACACGTCTGTCTGTCCGTTATCCAGTTTTATTTAATAACCAAGCATACATTTCAGCTATAGTAACAGTATACGGGATGAGCCGTATGGTTGCCTAAAGTGCATACTCTGTCCTCAGAAATTGATATTTGCATGGATAAGATCATGTAAGTCTGAGTGTGCAACGTGCGATCACGTCTAAAATGTATCTATGATGTAAGAGTTAATCACTGTGAGTTCATTTAATGTTTAATGAGGGATGTTTGTCTTACTCATTCCTCTCGAATATCTCCTTTTGCATGAGACAGTCATGATTTTGAGGCACTGTCCTACCGAGTTGCCAAAATGTCCTGAATCCAGTGTGAATCCTTGCCACGCAGAACACAACCGCAGCTTGCCACTAGCCTGTCTTCTAGCCAGCCTCCAACTATTGTTTCACTTGAAGGACCTGACATTTTGAGGGGTGTGATTTGACGTGGTGGAAATTGTATGGGCATAGCGGTGGCTACAAGTTGAACCTAACCCAAAGGGGTAGGTAGCATTTTATATGAACTATGTGGACATTCAATATTCAGTCCAACTTAACTATCTGATACCTTTTTTCCCACAGCTCCAGCAGAACAGAAACCAAGCTTGGTCACAGATTTTCATCTTTTTCCGCAATCTGGTAATACATGCGGAGAGAAACAGGGGCGAGCCGATTCATCGATGAAAATGACCTCACCTGCCAACCACTGAATGACTGTGAACGGTTCACAGGATTAAACTAAAGATCTACTGTACCTACCCAGATCTAATCGTATAATATGGATGTTAGGATGTCTTCAGGGAACTTTGGTCAAACACTGTTGAGTATCCAGCTGGCACAGAAACAATATCGTCTTCTGCATTGAAAACCTAATATCGATTTAAAACAAGCGCAGTTGTAAAATGAAGAAAAAAGTCAATCAAATGACCCCCATTTGTGTCTTAAAGGGCCTCTCCATTTTTGTTTCTTTTCACGTTTTAAAGAAAGCAAAAAAAAAAGTTTTGAGTTTGATCTCCAACCGATATATTAATAGTTGTACATATTTTTGTACATATTGTTAGAGGTAAGATGTACATATTGCAAATCCGTGCTTGTTTTTTTTATGACTAACTTGCAAACATTTTATTTTTACCATGAAATGGGTTTATTCATTAAACGAGTGGCGGCAAATGATAAAAAAATATATTCTACGGTGAGACCCTCAAGTGAGAGTCAGACTAGGACCAAACATTTTATAGCGCTGGCTGATGTGTGCGTTCCTCTTAACAGGGGATCGTATCGAGAGCAATGTAAAAGGAATTTACAAACTTTCTCAAGTTCAGCTTTTGAGTCCCCATTGAAGATAAAAATAAAAATTGACTCATGAAAAACTATAGTTAATTGACGAATAAGTAATTAACCAAGTGTCGTAACCCGAGTACACATGGGATGAATCCATCTCTTTCTCAATTTGACGTACGGTATATAGCTTGATTTTCTAAAACTTTAAAAGTGTAATGAATAAACCTGTGTAATTTGGTAAAAAAATAGTTTTATTTCTGTTTTAAAATGTGCTTGTGCTTAAGGAAGTGAAAATAGCTTTTCCGTTTGTATGCATATAATAAACAACTATATTGAAATATCTTAAGGTCTGTCAAGGTAAGGAGATGCATGATAATATACTGTACATGCCGTGTAGTATGTTGATCCAATATGTATTTCTCAATGTTCATTTCGACTTCTAATGAACAGTTCAAGAATGACTAAATGTGTTTAATGTGAATATAAATTACTGTCATATGCAGCATGTAGGAAGGGTTCAAATTAGGAGGGTGTAGGATAGTCATGAGAAGGGGATATAGAGGTTCAGAGAAACAAATAGGGCAAGGTAAGCGATAGGGGGCCGATATAACCTGGAGTTCACGCAGCTGTAGCCAAGATAAAACAGGGTGGTTGGTAATATTTGGCACGCAGACACTGTTCTGATCTTTGCAGGCCTTATCAAATGGGCCTCCTAAGTAGCGATGAGCCGGTGGGGTTGCCTCCACAAGGCTCTCTCCTTTGCAAGAAAGTAAAGGATGCATGCAGTCATAATTTGTCTAGGGCAGGGGTAGGTAACCTTTGGCTCTCCAGATGTTGTGAACTACATTTCCCTTGATGCTTTGCCAGCAGTATGACTGTAAGAGCATTATAGGAGATGTAATCAGGAGAGCCGCAGATTGTCCACCCCTGGTCTAGGGTACTAAATGCAGATTATATCTGAAGGCAGGGCACCAGTGATATGATGAACACCATAAGATATGTTGTACCAAAGAGTCTTTGGTAGTCAAGGCAAATATCTAACAGAGTGAGGATGAACTGTACATACCTAGGGGGTGGTATGTCCAAAACAACAAGCATAGACATAGCTTCTGTGTAGTCCTTTGTAATATTTTCTAAAAAACAATTATAGAATAGGCTGTGGATAATTAAAAAATACTTAATTAGGGCTGTTGTGTGTTTTTTGGCAATGTTCTGCTGGGAACTTCAAGCTTTCCTGAAAAAAGTTGACCGCTCATTTAATAAGTAGTCTTGTGCCGCAGAATCAAGTTAAATGTTAGGACAGACTTTAAACATGAAGACTGCTTCATATGCTCCTTTGGCTTATTTAAAGTTCTGAGAGGTCACAGTGCCTATTTAAAAGATCCATCAAATATGTATTTTGTAACCAGGGGTAGACTTACACTTCAGGTACCCCAAAGCATAAATATTACAGTCCTCCAACATTCTAATTAGGGAACAACTATTACTTACCCTCAACATTTAAGATGTCCAAATCGAGACACATGTTTTGGAGGTAGGGTGTAGCAAGAGGCAGGGACAGGTTGGGCAGGACCAGAGGCCACTAACCTGTCTACTCCAAATAGCCACCTTTCTGAACTCAGCATTGGGAGGTGGCCATAATGGAGCTACAGTGGATGTCTGTGTGGCAACAATGGGAAAACCAGTTCATCATGTGACGATTTCAAGGGGGAGAGAGACAACATAAGCCGGGTTGACTCCTACAGACTTAATGATGCACATTTCACTATATACTGTGACAGCCAATTTGTAAAACAATCTACAATCTAAAATGATATACTATGAGATTTTTACTATTTAGCTGTATGCTGTCTGATATTTGATTTTAGGGGCTACTCTTACTTTTGCTACTTTTGACCACAAGCCTTACTGTGAAATACAACAGAAAGTCAGGTAATAGCGCTAACAAAAGGTTAACCGTGTTTTGGAAAATGTTACATATATATTTGAGAAAATTCCAAATTGCTATTACAGGAGGAAAACGTGGTTTAGGTACAGATGGGTAGTTTCTCTCTAGCGTTATCATAATTATTACAAATTGTATTTAATTTCACCATCTGTTAGATAGTTTCAAAATGCCATGCACCACCTGTTATTTGTAACTACTGATAAAAGCTTTCCATGATTGCACCTTTTTCTGGCGAGTGTTAGTTTTGAACAGGTATCCTGAATTATATAGGGTTGGATATGATTTATAGAAAAGTGTGCCTAGACGTCATGAGTCTTGTTTTGGATGTGATAGTTCTGCCACATCTATTGTCCCAATCTTACTTTGTTGTCTGTATATGATTTTCTGTTTTATATATTATATATAGCTAATGAGTACGGTGGTCACCATCAGGCTAGTACATGAACAGAATTGATTGCTTGGCAAAAACTCTCTTAGGTTAGATTGTTTGCTTAGGAGGCCATATGGTCCATAACTCGTCTAGATGGCAGGTGAGGGGCAGATCGGAGACAACCAAATAATATGACAAATTAAACTTCAACTTGGTAAATGCAGCTGGTAAAAAGCAACCACACAGAAAATGTTATCATACATTGCATATTTCAAGCTGTGATATTGGTGTGTTGTTTTTGTTGAGATGACCATAAATTGATTTAAACCTGTAGGGATCTGTAATTAGAAGATACTGTATTATATGTTGGAACCACTAGCCTACCTTGTGTATGTTGCAGACAACTTTTTTATATGTATGTAGGACTATAGCAACAACTTGGGATGGAGCTCTTGAAATATCATCAATTGTAATTTATTAGAAAAAGAATATCTCTGCTTTTCCCAGATCTTCCAGTCTTTCTATAAGGTCACAGTTTCTGTTTACATTTTCACCCTTGACAGAACATTATGGTATTTCATCAGGTCCTTGAACTTGCTCACCCAACAGCTTTCCTCCTTATTTACTATACATGAAATGACTTATTTTTATGTGATACTAAATAGCATGATACGTTTCATTAATTTAGAGAACCCCGTGATTAAATTTGACTGAAAAATGTCTGGTATATGACCCAAGGTTTAGTGACTCTTAACAGGTTTTTCCCTTTAAATGAGAATATTATGGAAAACCTAAATTCTTGGGCTGCACTAAAGCATTGCTATCTTTTTGTGATTTAAGTGTCCCGAGTAAGAAGCCATCTGGATATGACAAGCTATTGCCTTTTGCCAGTACACACGATGGAGTTAAGCAATGCTGCTTCCTGCAGCTCTTGAAAGCTAAGCCAATATATAGTGTGTTATGTATTGCAGGACTGCTATGCCGTGAGGCTGATCTTTGAACCTACTGGCTTTTATCTGGAAAATGTTATTTGACTGTTTGTGTTAGAATCTGAAACTCGTCATGCAGTTGTGGCCATGTGAGAGGTCCTGACCCACATTGACATCATATTGAGTTCTACAAAAGGGCTCTGGACAAGGTGCCCATCACCTTATAGCACCATGAGCAGATGACACTCCTGTCCCATTGAAGTTAATATCTGGTCTCCCTGTTCTAAACTAAATACATACCCTTGTGTTGTGGGTGAGGATGATCACCAGTAGCCCATGAAGATATTAAGAATAGGTTTTTAGCATTAATTAATTTGCTATGTTACTAAGTGTAATCCTAATACCCTGGTAAGACTCTGGGCCCACGGATCTAGCTGTACCCTGTGTGTCTTAAAATTCCAATGAAACATTGGGAGCTTGTTTTTGGTTTCATGGTTTTCATCATCGCGAATAGCGTGATTCAGCCTTTTGATCAAATGCGTGCATAAATTGCACTGGTCTGTAAATCTGTAGATAAAACAATATACTGTTAGACTTGTTGCAGCAAATCCACCATAGTAGCCCAAATATATATTTACTATACACAGCATTGCAGCTATCAGGCGCTCCTCCTTACCCCAAAATTGGTATGGTTATAGAAAATGTATACTGTTGATCTGACTGAGGTACCCTCGATATCCAGGCAGCCCCCCACCCAATTTCCCATAACCCAAAAATGACACCAGAAAGTCTAAGGTTGAAAAAGCCACAGCCAATTTTATCTTGCAACCAAGTCATTGCCACTCAACCTTAGGCCCAACACCTCGTTGCCTTAACAGGGCAAAGACTAGTAAACTGAACATAAATATAATAAATAACATCAGAAAACATAATCATTGGCGCCAAGGCCTAGCCGTACTTGGGATCCCAGTCAGGGCCCACCCTGGGCCTTGCTGGCCCCCACGGGCATCATTCTTATCTACGCCCTTTTTTCTAAGGAACATCAGTGCAAGCATGTCCCGCATAGGTGGGAAAATGCACAGTGGACATCGAACATCAATAATTAATATTGTAGTGTGCATAGCGTTCCCTACGACACCTATGAACGCTATGTCTGAGCTTAAAATATATCTGACCCAACTGTAGGATGGGTGCATGAGAGCCCTCTGAGATGCAAGCTTGTTCATCTACTTCCAGCCCACGTGTCCACTTATACTTCAGACACTTCTCCTTCATTTTTGGGGTAGATGTATTATGTATAGACTTAAATCTGCACCAATGGTGGGATTAATAATGTTCTATATAGCAGTGTTAAAGAAATTATATTATGTAGCCCAGAAGTTTGATGGAGAGTTTCATTGGATATCATTTTGTATTATAAAAAGGGCCAACCCCAATAAGTTTCTGCTGCAAAAAAAGGGGCTGAGTTGACTCTAAAGCGTAACGATATCAGGGAGGTAAAATGCCACTTCTCTACTAACCCCCAAGTTAATGATTACACCCCATATACATGTTCGACAAAGCTTTGCTTTACTGGAAAATGTATAAAATATTGGTGATGGATTCCCTTTAAACATTTGAAGAGGGTTAATGAATACCAGGCTGATTGTTATAGAATAAGAATATACATTTTTTTATTATGTGTTCCTGTGTACCATTGTGCCTTATATTGTATGCTCTGCAGAGTGTTGTATTTCTGTTTCGCGATGGCACGGTGGCCACTCTTCTGGACAGTCTTCATTAGCACATAGAACACGTATTTATGGATGGAGACCCAGTGACAATGTAGCAATGCAAGGACTGGTTCATCTTGGAAATACAGGCAACATTTATTTCCAAGGCAAAAAACTAGATGCACAAAAGAATGACCACCATCAAAAAAGAGAGAAGTAAGCTAACAAGTCAAGTACAACTTTATCCGGAGGCATAATCACACATATCTAGATAAGAGGATGTTAAGATGCCTGCTCCCAGTGGTAATATCACTACATCTGTCTATAGAGTATCATATATAAGAAGGATATTGTGAAATTAAAATGCGCAACGATCAGGTTTGTTCTCTAGATTTAAGAAGGGTCTGTCTTTGTTCTTGTGTATAGCTATCCTACATTAATAAATGCAGCTTGTATGTGTTTGGGCTACAAACCTCAAGATGAATTGGTTAAGCTTATGTGCTATGAAGACTTCAGTTGCTTTGAATTAAACATTTTTGATCTGTATTATATGACGTTTTCCTTTTTTTTGTTACTATCTCTATTTTTAATAAAACATGCTTAAAAAAATATTTTTCCATTGTGCACAATTTAATTATGTAGTAAAAAGCAAATATGGAAATGGGGTATATGAATATGATGGAAGCCAAATAGTGGCAGGCATGCTCTTTTAACCAAGTGATGTGGTCTACACAATATCAATAACACTCAGCCACCAAAATGTCACCCATATTAAATCTAGTTTTGCATAGAAATTCATATTTATCAAATACCAGGTCCTAATAAATATTGCATATAATAGAACTAAGTTGTGCATGTTTTGCCACAACCAATTCTCTTGTAACCACGAGAACCTTTGGGAACACTCAAAGGTTCCATGGAATTTATGGAGGTTCTTGACACAAGCTCTTGCTACATTTCTGGACACAAGCTCTATGTAATTTCAGTTTCTGGGTATGACTTTATATTTAGGGCCTCTATTGATTACTCTATGTTAATCTTTCTTTTGGGGGGGGGAGATTTTCCATAATAAACATAACATTATAAAAATAACATAATAGCTCAGAACACACTTTCAAAATCAGCCCTTGACAAGTCTGACCTTCTTGGTGTCCCATGATCGTATACAGGCTGTATCATTAACTTATGATGTAAAATAATAACAATCAAAAAGGGGAGGAGGGAGAGAAGTGTGAAGAGACATGATGGTGGGGAGGAATATGATGTTCAGGGTATGAATATGGTGGTTGGGGAATAATGATTGTGGTTGGGACAAGAATGAATTAGGATGTTTGGGTTCAAGCACGCATACATACACACATAGCCATTCTAACAACCCTTTCCTTAGCCTCCCTTTTTTTAGGAAAGCTAAGTTTCCATGCACAGTTTATTACCTACTGTGGAAATACTGTTCAGTAACTTTGTTTTCGGTAAATAAAATTAAAAATTACATTAAGGTGTTTCTTTCGCATTATTTGAACTATACCAGTGCTCTCTCTGTTGGTCCCAGCCCATTACATGATTTCATGATTTATGTCTGTTATCTATGACTAATTTGTTTTTCAAACATACTTTTAAAATGTACGGTTTGTCCCTATTCTGAACAAAACATTTTGGGGCCAGAACCTGAAATATGCAGTTTGCCCAAAAATGGCACCATGAAATATGGGGCTGGCGTTCAATTATTTCCAGGGCTGGTTTTAATTCCCAGTCCAGCCCTGCTTCTAAGCGGTTCCTCTATGTGTTTAACTCAGAAAACAAAGCTTTCTCTGTTTCTATTCTCTCCCCCAAATAGGTCACATGTCCCCATCCACGGATTAGTGACGTGGCAGACCTGACATTCACCCTTTTGGTGTTTCAGGACTTGTTTACGTCTGAAAGGAAAATCATAATAGCAACAGTAGTGAAGACGCGGAAGGAGACACACTGCCCGTATTTGTGTAATGGAGCTCTTCAGCTTTGGAATTAAGTACACTCATAAGCCTAAAAGTCTCGGCCACGCTGAAACTTCAACCACATCTTTAAAGAGAATCCAGACACTGAGACAGGAAATCCCTACAAACAAAGCGTTGTAAAATGATGAGCCTAACGATCAGGAATAAAAAGTAAATATTAACAGGGCTAGAATTAAATGGGGTTTATCATTTAGAATCCCGTTGATGAATAAGCTTATATGTATAGCAACCATGTGTCTCGTATCTTTAATAATATCACACTGGCTAGAGTGGCTAAAAAGGAAACAAGTCTATTAGAATATTACAATGTAAGGGCACCCATCGCTCATGGCAGATCACATCCTTTTTCTGAGCATAGCAATCTAGCACCTGCCTTTGTCACATTCCCTGACATTAGCGAGATATTCATGAATAAGACTTGGGCAGTCGACCCAGCACTGAGTCATGTTCTTGTCAAAATGATTTTTCCTATTGTGTACAAGTCTTGTGTATGTTTAAGCAATGTAATCTTGTCCCCGGCATTTTTTGATCTTGTCATTACGTTTGAAGACGACCCACAAAAGGAATGATTGTTTTGAAAGAAGGACAATAACTTTAGCAGAATTGGTTCTGACAGAAAGGTGTCAAAACACACAGCGCGTCGCGGGATGCGTCGCTTACCTGGAGAATACATGGCACCGGGATGCATCCATGGAAGCCTCGCAACTTACAGGACTTAAAGGATCTGCTGCTAATGTCTTGGTGCAGATACCACAGCACACCTTCAGAAGTCTAGAGGAGTCCATGCCTTGATGGGTCAGGCCTGTTCTGGCAGAAAAAGAGGGACTTACACAATATTAGGCAAGTGGTCATAATGTTATGGCTGATGTGTATATATATATTATTATTAATTCCCTACATTGATTGTGTGATTTTTTAAGACTGGAATCGCAGCAGGCTGTCATTGTAGAATCACTGGGGATCATGGGATAATCCCAGGGGTCCATGAGCAGGACCCCAGATATTGATTATGTTATACTTCATATTACATGAGCTTTTTATTTACTATAGCAGTCCAATAAACTGTTGGGCTATACAGATCAAAATGGTGATCTGCCTATGTTTGGTAACTTACTTTTGTTACTGAAGCAGTTAACCCAATATAGAGGCATGCAGTCCTCTTGTATTTCTTAATTAATGCTTATCGTAGTATGAGCATTTCTGCTAACTCTCGTTCTAAAAAAATCCATGTCCCAGATGACCATCTTTCGAACACACTTATCTCTGCCTCCTCCTGGTCTTTTCTAGGAGCTCAGAATGTGTGCTGGGCATGAGCTTATTACAGTGTTCTACAGCCAAAAACACACTAATGTGTATATAAACAAAACAGTATTATTCTTCTGAATGCCTTCCTGAAATACATAAATAACCATTAATAGGTCACTGGCTACATCCCAAAAACATGTGTCCTTCTTTGACATGATCATCTGCAATGTAAATCGCTCTAAGTTCGCAGTTCTATTTTGCACTTACTGCACTTATTGCACTTACTGTGTCACTTCAGTAAAACTAAATGGCATTACCCCCCCCCCCCGCAACATTTCAGGTGTCCTCTATTGCTGGGCGGCGTGGGTGGAGACGGTGATAGCGAGACCATTGAAAGGAAGGTAAGGGCTGGAGCCAGGTCTTCTACCTCACCCAAAAAGCCACCACTTTCAGAGCGTTGGACAGCACAGACCTCAGTCGATGGGCCAGTCAGAGGAGATGAAGAGTTCCCCAACTGCCACTGCCTGCAAACTTGGGACAATGGGGCAGCTTGGTGGGAAATGGCCAAACTTTTGAACAGTCTGCGAATACATGGATGGTTATGAAGGGTGCATATGAAAATGTAGATTCATACGCTGTCCTATATTGTACCGGGTACTTACAGAACATACTAAGGAACAGTGTTGCTGCATATGCAATTATGTATTGAATTTAGTTTTACCTGCTCTTCATACACACTCTGGGCATACAAAGATACTTGCACACTGCTAATTTATTTAATTTTGCGCTGGCTCGATTACCACTCTTACAGCTGTATACTCTGCGAGCCAAGTCTTCCTTGGCTTGGCCTACTAATAATTATTTGTGGCAGAAAGCCAGGGACTGCCGCCAGAATCTGTCTCACTTGAGTGAACGCGAGTCACTGGGTTTATTAATTCACCGTGAGCCCCATTGTCTGGGCTCCGGCCTGCAATGTTTATTTACTTCGGCAGACCCTGTATTGACACAGGCAGAGGACAGGCTGGCTACATTGTTTAACTCTGCAGCGACCTTGTTTAAACTCCACAAAGGTGTTCAAAACAAGGAGTGTATGTGCAGACGGCAAGGAGCAGCCATACGCATGGATCATATTCACTAAATGGCGCTGCAACTGGAGGCAAGTGGGTGTTCTTATTCCGAATTGGTCCTCAGCAGAAAATTAGGTTCCATTTTAAGCCGTGACAGATTAACCTTCCTAACACGCTAGATATTAAACCGCCACAGTACGACAAAACTAAAATTGATTGCATAAATGGATATCAATAGGTCACAAAATAACATAAGAAGTCTTGTAACACTCTTTAGCCATGTCTCTATCCCCATATAAAATTGGGTGGCTTTGGTCATTTTAAATGGAAGTGTCCATGAGCATGACTCAGAGCCATTACATGCATTTTTAGAGTGCTAACAGGTTCAACAGCACTACTACCATAGGGGACAACGAAGAAAAATTTGGCAGCAAGACAAAAACCTATTTAGACATTTAGCTCATTGTCATATATTCTTCGGTGTTGCTGTATTACATGTTTTGTTTTTGCATACTTGTATAGGATTCTAACTCTCTTCCCTCATCGTCTTTTATTTGTCGCCCTTGCCCTTCCTTTTTTCCCCCCAACACACTCTTCTCATACGGATCTAATTAATGTATCTTAAATTAAAGAGACCTTCACTTTACCAGTCTGTTTTTCCATAAAGTGACCTTTACACAGGTACTACTGTCTGAATTCTTCTATTTAGGGCCTATTGAAGAGCTGCTCAGCGGAGTCATGTAACATAATGCTATCTGACCTGTGTGTAGGGGTGAGTAAGTGTATGGTCCTAGACTGTGTGTGTTAGAGTATGGTGTTAAAGGGTGTTAACATAAGGTGAGAGCAGGTATGTGTTAGTGTACAGTGTAAGTATATGATGTTAGAGTGAGTATGTTTTAGTCTGTGCTTAAGTGTGTGAATAATAGTTTGATGAGGGTTCAGCTGCTTTTAATTGTACATTTTGTAAATGTAACCAGTCTTTTATTTCAGACTCTGGCTTCTTGAGTGGAAATTCTCACTCTTACAGCCAGGTCACCTGCAGTTGCCAGCAGCATTCATAGCAGAAGTACAATCTGTAACATCTGGTTTATTTATGAGCCAAAAAGACATGTAGCTGATTTATGAAAAAATAATTTGCCGATCATCTTCATTTGGAGAACAGACCTGGCACTGGACTAAAAAGAAGATTCTAATGACTGAAAGACCCCAAAAAGGGGAAGAAAGTCAGCAGGGGCTACAATAAAAACTATCCAGAATATAGTGTTTTGTAATGGAAGTATTATTAGTGTTCTTAACCATGGTCCAACAGGACAATCCCTTCCCCCAAGAAAGCCACAAGTAGGGATACAGGGGAAAGTTCTGAGTCCGACTCAACAATGCCACAGGTTAATTGTTATCTATAAAAATCATGTTACATGGATAGCCAGTCGGAAAACCAATCTATCCGTATCTGAGTCCACTTCGGGAAAGGTGAAAAACAACTAGATTGACTTAGTTCCTTAGTTCCAGTTCCTGGATCCTCTCTCTAAGAGCTGATGTGGAAGCCGAGCTGTGCAAATTGGGGGAACAGAGTACTATAGAGCCAAGCAAACATAGTAACTGGCCATCACCCATAGTAACTGGCCATCACCCATAATGACCATGGAAAAAAAATCAGGTTAGATCAGCTTTGTGGGCTTCTTTAATAGTAGGTAAATATCCATTAGCACATACGGAAGTACTTTACACATATCTGGCTCATAACAAGTCTTTCACAAGAATACGCTTGAAGTAAATATACGTGTATTTACAAATCTATCCAAATGAAAAACACCTTTCTGATGTATGCTGACAGTTGAATTATTATCCTAACAGAGTTAGTGGATTTTCAGTAAACAGCCACTTCTTCTCGTGAAACAATGCCGTTGTTTCTTAAATCTACAAAGTAAAAACTGTATGTGAGGTTTCCTCCAATTATAAATAGCTCACTGTCACTGTGGCGCAGTCCTGCTAGAATAGAAAAGGGCCTCCCCGAACTGTTCCACAAAGCTGGATCATAGCATTGTACAAAATGTCATGTTATGTTGAAGGAAACAGACATTTTGGACAATGCTATGCTTCCATGTATGTGGGAACAGTTTGGGGAAGGTTATTTTCTATTCTAGCATGGCTGTGTCCCAGTGCACAAAGCAATGTCCCTAAAGACATGGTTGGATGAGCTTGGTGTGGAAGAACTTGACTGGCAGCACAGAGCCCTGACCTCAACCCCAAACACTTTTGGGATGAACTGGAACGGAGACTGCAAGCCAGACCTTCTCTTCCAACATCAGTCTGACCTCACAAATGCTCTACCGGATGAATGGGCAACAATTCCGACAGAAACTCCCCAAAATCTTGTGAAAAGCTTTCCCAGAAAAGTGGAAGCTGTTACACTCTGACATATTAATGTCTATGTATCTAAAATGCAATGTCATAAAAGTCTCTGTTGGTATAATGGTCAGGTGAACTGAAACTTTTGTTTGGATGTGTACAGGGGCAGGCTGGGCTGGGGGGCAATTCCAGGCCGGCCTAAATGTTAATGAAACGGCCAGCCGAGTGGCAGCCGGCCCTCCCCTGGATGTGTATGTTTGGATGCTTGCTTGATAAAAGTGGCAGCATGTTACACTCTTATACTTTTGCAATGGACAGTTGTGTGAATCCAGCCAGTGGCCACACGGGATCCGCTGCACATATCGCATTAAAGATATCAGTTAAACTTAACAGCATACCTCCCAAGTGTCCCAAGTTTTCAAAGGACAATCAAGATTTCTCAGACACTGTACCGCTATCACTTTTAAGGGGAGCATGGGCTGGTTGGGAAGATACACAGATCTCCCCTGACCAGCCCAGTGAGCCCTAAAAATCAATGAAGGCCTGTGCTACTGCACCAAATACCTCCACTCCTGCTCCCAAATGGCCAACTCACAACGCTCTACAGCAGAACATTCTCCGGACCTTACTCACTCCTACCCGCAGCCCTTCCGCACATCACCCAACACTGGTGTCCTAACTTGGAAATTTAAATGTTGGGGGTATGTGAGTGTCCTACTTGACTGGTCAGTTTTTGGGGAGATGCATTAAGTTTGTGACTTAGTAATTATACCCTAAATACTAAAAAGTCCACATTGTGATGCACTTCTTGTTATGTTTAGTTATTGGTGATGCAGGATATGGTGGCGCTATAAGAATAAATTAATCATAATACAATGTCTTACAGCCATCTATGTATTTACAATACACAGCCACCAGCCCAGCAGAGAGTTAAACAGCAGTATTCTTTTGCCTAAATGCGAGACCCCAGCTGTAAATCACATCTCCAGCTGTCATCAAAACACAGAGCAGCCTTTTCTTGGAAAGATTCCTGCTCTGGTTACAGTCTGACAGCTTGCAGAGTCAGCAGAAGTAATCACTGCTTCTATCTGTAGGAGCTAAACAGGGTTGGAGTGGACAGAGATGGAGTAGTAGACAGGAATGGGGAGGGGGGTCATTAATAGGGTTCCTATTAGCCGTATAAGAAACAGCTTCCAAGATTTTACAGGACTGTCTCAGTGACTGGGTAGCATTATTTATACAAGTAGGAGTTCTCTTCTTGGTTATCTCACCATGATTGATGCAGTCATTGTATGTAGCACATAACTTTTTTTGGCGTAGATGACCATGGAAAGGCTAACAAAGAAAACCATGATTGAAAGAATAAATTATAACATTTATATAGTCTGATATTATTTTTGTTCTGTTGGGTAACGTGACCTCAGGACTCCAGTGTTATTAAACTTCTTAATGCAGTACAGCTGTCAATTATATTAGGAAGGATAAGAAATGTAATTTTCCTTTTTAATTATTAAAATAACAATTGTATATTGATTTTTAACTATTAAGAATCTGTCTGGAGATGGGCACGCAAGATCCGGTACACATCCAAGATGTCCTTTTTCCCCACTGAGGTTGAGTTTCATATACTTGCCCACCGCTTTTGCTACACGAAAAGGAAGTTTCATGGTAATAGCAAGCACATGGAAGCTGCAAATGACAAGGTCGAAAGAGAAGCCAGCTTCACTACACTGGATGTGGAGATCAGAAGGAGGTCTCAGACAAACCTGGTTCATTGCACTTGGAATTGAGCTCAAAATAGCAAGTGGGGCTTGAGTCTCCTTACTCTTAATATCACTGATAGTACCTCTGAAATCTCCGAGACGGGGTGTGCATGGGACGTTCTCAGATACAGACGTCTATATGAGGATGGGAAAATCCTTAAACAGATACCATTATCCGCAATGTATATGGGCCATCACACACTATTTGGTTGTCTAAAACCCTTTATCCCGGTCACCATAAGTGGTGCAGTGGTTGCAGAACTGGACCACTTCACAACTGTACTCTGACATTAAATGTATTGATTTATTGTACTGAGACTTATTAATGTTTTATAACACATACATTAAAATCCAAAACAGGGTATATCAGATGTCAGCCTAGGGTTGGTGGCACCTGAGGGCAATTTTCATTTTGGTGCAAACAGCCGCCACCCCCCCCTCCCGACATAACACACTTTAATTCTATATACACAATATTATTATTTTTTATAAAGTTGCAGTAATTTACACAGTGCTTCTTACAATACATATATTAGAGATAATAATAAGAAAAAAAGATAGGTATAGATGGCCCTTCTCGCAAGCATACAATCTACCTCTGTCACCCTCTCTTCCTCCCATGGGCCACTAACCCTAGGCTCATCCCTAACACAAACGTTTAATGTCACTTACAGACATTACTTACACACACTCTCAACCTATCCTCCCAGTCTGTTACCCATTCCTCCTCTTCTACTCCTCTCACCCTCTTCATCTGCCTCTCTCACATTTTATCTAAGAAACAGGAAAGCTGTGCCTCTAAAATAAAATTGGTGAGGAGATTTTAAAGGAAGGTTTCTGACTTAACCTTGAATTACATATGGCTTTTGTGAAAGAAAAAAAGTCAATGAACTGCAGTCCTTTATAATGTGAATAGTTGGTTGATTAGTTCAAACCGCAACTCTAATGTGAACTACCACTTTAGTGAATACACATGGGTTACTACTACAGACATCCAAGTTGTATAGGTAGGGTGTCGGAATATAGACTATAAATGGGTGGCGCATTAAGAAGAATAAAAAAAGTTTGTAAAATGTATAGTAACTGACTTATCGAAATTGTTAGCCATTGCAAAAAAAATGTAAGTCAAATAAAGTCTAATCTAGTTATGTAAATGCATTGCCATAAGAAAAGCACTATTATGTCATATTCTAATTGAATCCTCATGTAGAATCATCTGATGATCTCCCAGCTGTTTCTAAGCTTTCTTCATCCAAGCCCGGTTAAAAGCTATGAAAGCTATAACTAACATGGTAAGCCGTACAGTTCCAACGGGTTAACTCAGTCTAGAAGTTAACTCATACATAAGTAGTAGAGTTCAATGCTGTCCTTACGTTCTCCTTACCCAAACGTGCCGGAAGCGTGTCTCCGAGCACGTTGGCAGATGCAGCCTTAACCATGCAGAATAATGCTAAGGTCAGGACTGTGATAATACACTGCAATAGATTTGTTATGCTTTTATTATGATTTATGATCATTTAGTATGATCTTTTTGTAAAGATCCTGATGTAGACACACCTGTCTCAACCCCACTCTTCAAATAACAGTGTTATTTATTAAGCGTCAAAACATACTGTGTGTGAATACAAGCCAAGATTTCCTGGAGCCCTGACATTACAGACTGGATACGTGTGATCTACTCTTGGGATCAGCTCCTCCATCATTGATGCAGGGTAGCGAGTAAACACTTATCTTGGGCTGTGAGTACTCCACGTGTGCCAACCGAAGATCCAAGATGGATTTACACAATGGTAACCAAAAAGAACATTCTGCCATATATACAATATCTACTAAAAAAAAAGATGATTCTAGAAGGAAAGTTATCCTTAAAATAGCACTCTTTACCGCCAGTGCCACTAACTTTCTTCATAAAGTCCTGTTTCTGATACCTGTTGACCAAGAAAGGGTAAACGGTATCACTATCCTACGGGAGAAATTGTATAAAGGAAACAGAATAGGTGTCTGTTTGCTACTTTAATGTGGAATGAATTATTGAACAAACTAGTACATAATTAAGACGGGGTACGGTAGTTTGGTTTCTTTTGAAATTAAATTTGTAAGTCCCTCCGCCATTACAGAATGTTTAACCCCTTGAATGCACATCTGGTCACTCACAGTGCTTGCAATGTACTATCAAATAAGACCGTGAAACAGTATTTTAGGTACGCATAGATATATCAAGTATGTTAAGACTTTTTAAATGAGCGACACTATGGCGGGACGGGAGCTATGCCTCTTGGGGATGGACTCCATCAGCTTCTCAATTGGTCTCTAATGCAGTCTCTTGGGAAACTATTCACAATCTGCACGTGGAAATGGGAAAGAAATAACTTCCCGGAATACCAGACGCTGCAGTCTGTGATACACGGCGTCTCTTCCAGCCATTGTTCAGCAGCAATGAGTGTCAACAAAACAGGAAGTGGCTTCCTCCAAAGCCGCTAAACTCTGCGGCGACCCCCGGTGTGTCTTCTTTTGTGAGTTGTTACAAAGAGCTGCCATTGCCAACATAAGGGGGTCGTCATTGTGTACTTGGGAACCATAGAGTTTGATCCTCTGCCATGATATGTTCAACCTTCGAACGTCAAAGTGAAGATACTGTCAGCAAATAGTTACGGTCACACAGGCTGAGCTGCTAGCTAATGGTTTTCTTACTAAAGCATCATGAAGAGCCTTAGGAAAGTTCCTTTTGTCCATGCGCAGAGCACATATTGTTTTACTATGCATGTGCAGCTGCTAGATGTCCTGCTATCAGGACCTTGGTCTGGACAGCTGACACACGGGACATATGTTCCTTGGCGAGGAGCCGTCCTGGCAAATTTACAACTATTCTAATACAGGAATTTGGTGTGTAGACTGCAGTAGCACGAGGTCATCTTTAAATACTGGGCGGAGGGGACACTCAGGTTTACCTGCCCCCAGGTTATTATATACAATATACGCCTGTGTGTGTAATCTCATCCGCTTCCTTGTGCGTCCCTGACTGGCAGAAATGAAATGTGGTCCCCCTACTACCAACTCACGCCATCCCTGCCTCTTATGACAAGATTCTACCTCCTTCTTTCCATGGAACAAAAGCAGGAAGCGTCTTGGGATAGACCCACCTGACAAATACCACCATTTGCCGATGTCTTCTATGAGCCTCCTTATATGCATTGGTGTTCAGTCTGCCTGTCCCTGCGCACAGGTGATACTGGACAGGGCAGTTCTTCTTCCACAGCTACTACTGCTGCTCCACATAGGTGCAAGCTCTTGTGTGCAGGCCTTGGCTGGCCATAGGGCATATAGGCTTTAGGCAAAATTAAAGTCAATGAGATCTAAACCAACAGAGGCTTACCGGTAATTACTAGAGAGATGTGGACTATATTAATTTAAGGAAACTATTTAAAGCATCCCACTGCCACCGGTAACACCTCCATCCACCATCGTCACATCTGCTCTATTTGCGAACCAGAGAGTTATCCCACAGATCCATAGATGCTGCAGAGACTTGTCCATAATGTCTTTGACGTTAAACATATTGCTCTAAAAGGAAGCACACAGAAAAATGATAGACTTGTCAGTCAATATCTGCTCTGCACAGATATTGTTAACAGATTATCCCAATGTATCATGGTGAGTTGCAAAAACTTACTGGTATATTAAGTTATTATATTGGGTTTGAGGAAAACAGTGAGAATTAGCAAGTAAACAGCACCTGAGGTCTACTTATATTTAGATAAGGAGTGCACTCTAGTGGCTATAAAATGTTGTCACTAGCCGCAGTGGTTCTTCACCGTTTTGGTGTCGCAACAAATCTTATGATCCACGCCTCCCATGTTTTAACGGCCTCAAATTTAGGCGTAGGCAAGACGAGTTTGCATAAAACAATTAATAGTTGAGAGGCTACTCACACCTCCCTTGGAGTCGGTCCAGACCTCGCCAGGAGACACCTACCCCACAGATTAAGAACCCCGGCACTGGGGTAAATATTCTTGCACAAATGTCCTACATTGTACACCGTACAAGATCTCGCTACAGAGTATCTATAATACCAATAGAGGTGTACTTCATGTCGATGCCACGATTTCTTAACTTATCTCAACGAAATGCACAAGTTCTAAGGATTTTTCTTTCCCGCAAAAGCGGAGAAGAGGGATCGTTGTATAATATTACCATTAATAGCAAGAAGTCCTGCTTGCCCGATACACCATCTCATATGATGATGTCATCAGATTATGTCATTAAATCAATCTCAGTGCCTCATAAGTCATCACTCAATACATATCTCCATATTTACACCTCAAGGCATCCAGCAAGAGAAATCTGCAGACGGTTCCGCTTTAAGCACATTCACTTGTCCCAATGGAGCAATCACTCAACGTCTAATTCAGAAAACCTTCAGCCGTGTAAGATGATGTTTTTTCGATAACCTCTTAGTGTTACCGGTTGATGACAGTCTATCTATGGAGTTCACCTAAAGGCAAAGTTCAGGGAATTCAGGTATCTTCACCCAATTCAGAGGTAGTCCAAACGATGATCCTGGGAGATAGTCTCTATCCACTTCCTTAACTTAATTATTTAATTATTTTCCCCAAACTACCATATTATTAATCAATCATCAACCAATCACAGTGGGGATGTCTGTATAACAGAAGACAAATCATTGTATATTTTTATGTGTATATATGTCTATATGCAGTTCCCCCCGGTGAGCAGGTGGCGCTGTCACACTCTATAACACGCCGATCTCTATTGTTGCAATCGCTTTGCATACTTCCGGGTGACGTTTTTCCGGCGCCGGCTTGTGCTGATCTCAGCTTTGTGAAAATATGGTTCTGCTCGAGAGTGAACAGGTGAGTAGGCAGCGATCAATGCAGCAAGCAAGCAAGCAAGCAAGCACCATAAAGCTGTCTCTTTTAAACGCAGTTATGAAGGATGTGAATGAGAGAGTAGGTGGGGGCTCTAGTTTGATAGAGGATAGGGCCAGGCTGCTAGGAGTTAAGCCGGGAGTTCTGAGCCATAGTCACTGAATCTAAAATATACATTCCACTGGTATGGGGCACGGATTAAGGAGATGTGGAGGTTTCATTCGAGTGCTGCTTAGTAGAGAGGGGCCTTTTCCACTTGTTTGCAGTATATGTGATTCTCTGCCCCCGTCAGTACTATTATAATAGGTTTCATGAGCTTGTTTTTATCTTACTCTTGAATTCCAGTTTCTCACTGAGCTGACGCGATTGTTCCAGAAATGCAGAACAACAGGAAGCGTTTACATAACCCTGAAGAAATGTATGTGGTAACGTATGCTGTAATGGGGGGGGTCTTCATCAAGGCAGCATGTTTTAAATGAGCTGTCTGCGGAAGTGTTTTCCTCATCACCCACCCTCAACCCTGAGTGATCAGGGTGCTAATAAGCACAGTGTGTACTCGTATAGAGGAATGGAAGGTTTTAGGTATGAAGAAAGGCTAGAAAAGTAAAATGTCTACAGATTAGAGAAACTGCGTCTTAGAGGAGATATGATAATGATATATAAATATGTATAGGGCCCATACAAAGGGCTCTCTGAAGACCTGTTCATTAATAGAACGTTACAAGGTACAAGCAAGCGGTCACCTGCTAAGACTTGAAGAAAGGAGATTTAGTCTGACGGCAGACAATAGAAGTATGGAATTCACTGCCTGAAGAGGTGGTGCTAGCAAATACATTAGATGCCTTTAAAGGGGCCTGTATACTTTTTTAATGAAGCAGAACATAGGGGGCTATGTATGATATATATGTATGTATAGGAATTAATATTTATTTAGTGCTTGTTGATCCAAGGAGAAATTTGATTGCCATTTAGAGTCAAGAAGCAATTTTTCATCATTGAAAGCCCAATTCGAAATTGCTTTAGGCAGCCTTTTTTTGGATCAACAGTGGTAAACTGTAGGAAGGAGTAGGAAAAGGGTTGAGCTTGATGGACGCAAGTCTTTTCGCAACCTAAACTACTATAAATAAAAAGTCCGTGAGGTATACCATGTTTCTTAAAGCCACTCCAGTATTTAATAGTCATTCAGTATATTTTATTGCATATCTCCCAAAGTAAGGGGACCAGTGAACTTTACTCCAAAAAAATACATTGTAATATGTGCCATAAACTTTTGTAATTTGCATATTGCCGCATTGTTTTATTTGCATCTGTACATAATACAGATAACATTTTTTAACAACAAATTGTGCTGGTCTCTGCATTGCTTTCAAAAGATGATGGTCGAACAAAACCAGTTCCTCGAAAGGGACAATCTGAAAGCTTTGAACCAGCGGATAATAAATGTCTTTTGAGAGCTACTGATGGAAAGCGGAAGATTAGTACAGTGGTAAGTCTACTGCTAGTCGGATACGTATTGCTTACCCTACATCCAGCATGTCTTAAGTGTTCTTTGTTTTCTTCCATTTGTAGGTCAGTTCAAAAGATGTAAACAAGTTCCAGATGGTATGTAATGCCAACTTTCCAAAGTGACCATGCTTGTTTAGAAATTGCAGGAACTATCCTGCTGATGAGAATCATTGTCTCCAATTTTAAGGCTGTCGATCTGTTGCTAGGCTTCTGGCCATGCAGGTCATCATGTTGGCCAAGAATGATCTGATACTGGACAGGATGGGACTTTTGTCAGTTGCATTTTTTTGTCAAGAATTTAGTATAGGGGTCCTTGAGAATGTGTTTACATGCTGGCATTGCTACCCCCTGCCCATTTTTATTGGATTTTGCATTATCATTAACCTCTTGTTTTATTTGTCCTAGGCATATTCCAACCTTCTACGAGCTAATATGGATGGACTTAAAAAGAAGGACAAGAAGAGTAAAAGTAAGAAATCTAGTGCGGCACAGTGAATTGGACTAAGGGCACCCCTTGTATCTCTAACTTGGCTGCCTTTTCCAATGCCTGGGAACTCAAAAGAAAACATGGGTGGAAAAGCTCTAGATGGTACCCACCTACCTGGCTGGATTGCAGTGATTACTGCTGCTTCTTTTTAATTTTTATTTTGTAAAACAATTTCCTTACGTTTTTGTTGTCAAGACATGTATGAATGTTTCATTAAAATTGATTCTGATTTTCTGGCAGCCTGTAAAGTTATGCTAAGGCGGTTATAGGCGCAGCGTTTTTTTCCTTTTCTCTTTTTTTATACATTTGTAAATAACTGTCAAGATGGCATAACTGTCAAGATGGCACAAAATATATCAGCTGTAGGCTGGAAATTGGCAAGACCTGTATACCTTTTTTTAGGAGTATGCAATGACTTACTTTAGAGTATGTTGACAATATATTAGTACCCACATTTTAAAAAATAAACATTCTAAAAGGCCCTGTCTGCTAGATTTGCCTTTCTGTTGCATTTTGCTAACGTGTCATAATCACATTATTTTTTTTTTAATTAATGCTATTAAACAAGACTCTCCAATTTGGGTAAAATTATTTGGGGAAAATGTATTCTTTTAAAGATACTTTTAATTTTGGCAAATAAGGGGTGACTACGTTTTTGTGGTATTTCTTGCCTCTTTCCTGATATGTCCTGCCTTGCTATGTCTAGTGGGCTGAATGTCAGATAGATGGAGCACTAACGTCTATGAAGGTCAGTTGATTTGTATTTTTTGTTAGCAACTGGCATTGTCAAGCAGGAACCGTAAAATCCACACCAATACATCAAAAATCCAAAACGGCATGTTCGTAATAAATGGTTCCATAAGCATTCCACAATTAGATGTGGAATTGTAAGATTAAATGTAAAAACAACTGGATGACATGAAGGGTGTATTGCAATATGAATGTTTTCTTGAGCTAATATATTATAGCCTTGTCAGGTTGGGCGGGGCTTCAGTGAAATGTCCAATCAGAGGATATGGTGGGGCGTGATTGGATGTTTCCATTAAGCTCCACCCTGCGTGTCTGGGGAATTACTTTTGTGGAAAAGCTAATGTAGTGGCGCAGATAGTGCGTGGGGGTTAACTAATTTGCACGTGTGGAGGTTCTCGTGTATTTTCGGAATCTGGTGAAACTTTTTAAAAGGTATTGCTTCTGCGGAAGTCAAACCCCCTGATATCGCTATGTATTGTAAAGTAATTCTTGAAGAAGCAGAGCACGGGGCTGACACTTTGTAATACATATTGATATCAAGGAGTTCCCACAAGTTAGTGAATATATTCAATAGGGGCTTAAAACCATCAGTATGACTGAAATGGTACCAAAAGCATACTGGAGGTGTAATGCCTCAACTAAATTGGGAATATTTTTTCTGCCGCTGATTGGCTGCCTAAAGCAAACTGTTAGACTAAAGAGGAGGTCTTGCTTTCCTTACCAACATCTCCTCGTTCATCTCCAAATAGACTCCTATCGGCTCTTCACTCATTTGATGATCTTTGTCTGTCCTCTGCTCTGATTTCCGCTGCTCATACACGTTCAAAAGAAATCCCACTTTATTAAGGAAGCCTATCGCAAGCAGGTTCACTCCCTTCCTCCCACCTACCTCTAGCTCGCCATTCCTAATCCCTCTGTCCACCATTTATTCTATGGTGAACTGAAGATACAGAAAGGTTATCAAGACTGGGTAAAGTAAAATAGTTATAATTGTAAGAACGACCACATTTAATTTTTGGTATACTTAATCCATTTTATATTAAGTGTAAATATTAATAATGTCATGTTTACCCAATACCACAATTGTATTTTCCAAAATGATTTCAAAGTAACGTCATTTAGCTTAAGGCTAGGTGTTTTTTTTTTACCTTTATCGAAGTGATCAACAAACAGGCTACACAATTATCTTTGTGCAAACCTATGAGTGAGGCACCATGTTTATGCTCACGGCTGACAGCAAGAACGGCTGGGTGTAACTCAAGTGCTCCATCAAAGCTCGTCAGCATAAAACACAAATGTAAACAAAGGTTTTAAATTTGAAAATAATACAAACACGTCACTTGGCAATTAGGATTATTGAATTAGGATTATTTTATTTTCCCTAGTAAAAATGGTGTCCGTGGTATGCTTTCTTTTTCTCTTCTACACTATGATGGCCTGCGTCCCTTCTAGTGGTTTAGTTTTACCCATCTTGCTGCTCAAACACTTCCTTTCCTCTTCCTGGTATCCAGCTTCCATAACAGCACAAATGTACGTAAACAGACCCTGTTGAGGTAAGCGATACAATTATTAGTTAAACTACATGCATTTCTGCACAATAATTTTGACACCCAACTAAATGATGGTGTGACAACCTTTACAGACTAGACTGTAGCATAACATGTGCAACTAAGTACATCAGAGAACCAACAAGGACGATTTTGATACAAACCACTTATTAAATCCTTCATAACCCATCCATCATCCATTATACGTATAGTATTAAAGAACAAATATACTTACCTTCCAGACTTCCTCCACATCTGGTGTCCATTTGTCTTTTAATATTGGGCGAACAGCAGAAATGAATTCCATTCCCACATACTGCAGAGTGAATTATACATTTTAATAAAAGTCCCGGATCTTGGGCAGTAAGTTGTCAAAATATGTATAGTTGAGTTACGTTGTACAACTCTTCTGCAAACCCCCAGGTTGGTAAATATACCCCAGAAAACCTTGCTTTTTTCTGAGCAGTTTATAACATTCAGGACCAAATGCCCCCAATCTCAGGGTGTAGGGGCAGATTCTCAGAGTCACACAGTTTCCTTCCTATCCCACACAGCTCTGAACATATGCACGATTGCCAATTGGTGCATTTCCCCCCACTAGGTTATGGTTGATATCCCTGCTTGTAAGCAGGCGACTATTAAGTGTATCTTTGAATAATGATAAGTCACTATATAGAATCTTCAGCTAATTTATAAAGTTTCCAAGTATGATTCCGATCCACGAGAATAATTATTGAATGCAATCAGGGCTTACCTGATAATATCTCGGTGGAGCATTATATCTATAATGACTTCTTCCAAGTTTCAAGGCTAGCTCTTCCAGACGTGCGACATTATCTAATCGTGCTATACTCTTCTCCACAAAAGACAGGACCCTGGCAAGCAATATGTTAATAACAGAAAGCGTTTTCATGACTTAGTGATACTTTAATATAATTTTGAATATAGTATCTGCACCATATACTAACATAGAAGCACGATATACTTTCCTTAGATACAACAGATCTTGGCTAGAGGCTGTACCACCATCAATTACTGACTCAGTATATAGTCATAGGAGTTATGCTGTACCACCATCAATTACTGACTCAGTATATAGTCATAGGAGTTATGCTGTACCATATCTTTTCAGTAAATGTTAGTTTTTTAAACTTTATTTATGTTAACTTATTTATTCAGATTTCTAGTTTTTTTCCAGTTGACATACAGTTAATAAATG
>VKOC01019427.1:0-69400 GCA_009364415.1 Spea multiplicata | reverse complement strand
GGGCCTGATCACAGCTCATATGTGAATGCTGTCATCCCTCTGATTGGCTGATCACAGTAATCATGTGTGGCGGCACTGGCGGGACAGCAGTATTTGTTTTCTTAATACTGGCAAAACTAGGCCATATTTCCCAGCATATTACATCAGCTGTGTTCAAAGCAATGATCTACTTAAATCCTGTCTGTTTGTGACTCTCTAGGCCTAGAATAGCATAATAAACCCATGCTTTAGAGTAAATGGGTAGCAAAGTCAAGATACATTTTGCCTTTATTTTTCTTGAAAAAATCATGATATGGTGTTGTAATATGTTATGTGTTGTTGTTCATCTCAGGTTGCATTTACCTCATTTTTAGACCTGTTTAGGAACAGATGATTGTTATTAAGTCCTGATATGTAAAACCATAGTATTCAAAGAGGGTGTACTTTGTTTTTCACACAACTGTAGCTATGTTTCACAGTTCTATTACGTACTTTTCTCATGGCCTGAGAAAATACAAAAAGAATCCATAAAGGTACCGTGATTAACCTCTTAATGGGCCAGGCACATCACGCAATTATGGTCACTTAATGACCAATGACGTGCCTGGCACCTCATGGCATTAAACAAGCTTAGGAAGTGACCTACGACCGCTTTCTTTGCGTAAACGGCGTTGCTGTAATGCTGTCATTTGTCTGGCCCCTCCCCAGGACGTCAACGTCTGCCATACACTGTATGGTAGTGGATGCACGTTATAAAAACTTGAATGGTATAGCTGAAATGCCTTGATAGCGAGGCATTTAGCAACATCAAACACCTACCCACGCTCCAGGGAGTGGTCACAACCGCCACTGCAAGAGATTTTGCCACTCACAAGATGGCAGCGTGTGCTTAAAAGAATAACCAAGTTGCCAAAGTCTTCACGAGGATCTCTCCAGACCCTCTTGAGAACTTCCCTTGCAGGTTGAATACAGGTACTCTATGCTTAAAGGGACATTTTAATGAACCTCACAATGGATAAGCCATACAAAATGCGCTGCTGCACATCACCCCAATCACTGGCAAATTAGTGTTACGATTAACATAATGGTGGCTCTTTCTATACATGTGAGTGTGTGTGGGATTGTCATTAAACCCTTGAAATCTCACAAAAAGCCAGTGATGGAGCTGGCTGGCAGTGAATATTTGTGCACACAAACTACTGTGTAGGAAATGCATTCAACCAAATACATCTCTGGCAATGCAGACAGCTGGGGTGGGTGCATTGCAATTGCATTCTTATTAATCCATCCATGCATTTGTGAGACCAATGTTAATTTGAAAGGGACACTCAGTTATCATATGCATTAAAATTCACATGTTGGTTGGAGTGTGTCTTATTATAATATCTTCCAGTAGCATTTGTGCTATATATATATATTGTATTTGCTTGATTATAAGACAAGGTTTTTTTCCAAGCAAATGCTCTGATAAATAACCATCGTCTTCGCACAGACATCCACCGCCTGCCCCACTAGACACCAGAGAATCTGAAGCACGGGGGACAAGTCTAGGGAAGCAATGGTAAGTAGGGGAGGGTAAGAGTGGCATATGGGGGGGTATAAAGGAATATCAGGGAGGCAGAGTGGCATATAACGGGTTAAAAGGCATATCAGTGAGGCAGAGTGGCATTTAAGGCGGTATAAGCCATATTTGGGGGGCAGATGTGCATAACTGGGGGGCAAATAAAAGTTTTTATTAAATATGAGAAAATAGTTTTAGTGTGAATTAATATTTACTAGTAAAACTTTTTTCTTTTAGGGTTGTCTTATATTCATGCTTTTCCCTTTTTTCTAAATTAATATTCAAATTTTGGGGGGTCGTCTTATAATCGAGCAAATACCGGGATATATGTTATATTCTCATAAGCTTGTTAGGATAATACATGTATAAATGGAACATTTCTGATGATGAAATAATAGTAATTGAATTTCTAAACTAAATATGTATTTTATATTCCTGTAGTCTACCAAGACTTAAAAAAGAAATAATATTAAAGTAACCGTAAGAGCCAGTCTTACATTTCCTTCCAGTTTGGTCAGTTGCTCATCTAGTCTTACAGGGTCATCACCTATAGGAAAAGGCCCTCGTTCAAGCGTATCTTCTGGGCAATCCCATGGATCTGTCGACCCTGCTATCAATTCCTCGGTTGCATTGATGACTTTTAGAACTTCTGTTGATATGTTGCAGAGAGACACAGCAGAGTACTTCTGTTTATGTGCAAGAATACATGGGGACAAAACAGCAGAATGTTAGAAAATTGATAGTGGCAAAAATGTAATTGGATAACAGAATATTCACAACTTTTCTGAAGTTTATTCACACAAACATCAAAAAGTAGCATATTTCACAGAGCATCGGACCGCTTCTCTCAGAACAGATGCTTGCAAGCAATAGTTCACTGCACAAAGGAGCCCTGCCAAAGTCAATGCAATCAGTAGTAGGTTATGGGTCAATATGACCCATAGCAATATGCTAGAACACAGGACACACCAGAGACTTCAATGTTTCGGGGAGCAGGGTTACCCCAGAAAAATAACATAGGTTCTCCGATAAAGGGTTTTAGCCATTGGGCCACTGTCCCCTCTTCAGTCTGTCCTGTCAATGTGGGAGTAAACTTCAGGAGCAAGAAATAGATGTCAAAAGATCACCATTCGTACTCCCTCAAGTTGCCAAATATCTTCCACGACCTACTAAAGTGGAGAGGGACGGAATATGACTTTACTATGCAAAAGGGCGACCTTTAGGGGTACCCCTTTAACAATGGCTAAACTGACCATGCAGAATGTATTGCTCAATAAATGAGATAAAACCAGTTAACCATTAATTATTATGCAGGGCTAACCCAAACAAACAAAAAACTGTCGAAATGACGCGGACTAAAAGTAAATTACAAGATAAAGACAAAGAAGGTGGAAGATAACAAAAAAAATGAAAATTAGAATTCAGATGAAATGACACAAAAAGCATGGAAAAATATTACCGGAAAGAGAAACTAAGGGGTTAGAAGCAGAGATATGGTAAGTGATGAAAATGGTACTAGTGAGGTTTTTCAGTACTATGATAACATTAAAGCTTTAATAAAGTCCAATTAAATGTAATTAGAAAATAAAGGACATTGCAGTTCATTATTAATACCAGTGTTACAACCATGTTCTAGATGAAACTTCAAATAACTTTGGAATGTGTAATGATAAAATAACGTCATTTCACACTACTAAATTCCATCCACACTTACCAAAAAAGTACTACAAGGCATTTTGAACCATATCATTCCTGGTTAGCACTTCCACAAATGAGGTTAACAAATGAGAACCGAAGTAAAGTGAATATTCTTACATTCCACATGCCATGATACTAAAATAGTTTCCATTGCAACACTAAATTAGTACAAGTTCATATTTAGTGGGGGGGGGGGAATGTTCCACTTTTAACACAGGTTAATAGGAGTTTAACTTTAAACCAAACTGTAATATAAAAAGCAATATATTGCCACATGCTTGTTAATATATATCAACAACTGAAATCCCTTAGTAAAATAGTGCATCAATAGTGCATCAAAGTCAGTAAATGTAAGCATACAATAAAATATAAATTGGAAAATTAAATATTTCAGCACGCAAACTAGAAGTGCTGTTGACATTCAGTTAAGCACATAAAGACCTGATATTGATGATGTTATAGGCAAAACATCAATATTCCTGAGCTAATATCCTACACAGGAACGACTTAATTGTAAATGTAGAAAATTGTTTACAGAAAATTACATAATGGTGATTTTCTACTGGTTAACTGGTTACCTAATACATAAACATAAATCTGATGGTATATAAGAACCATTCAACAGGTAGAAGTCTTGGGTGGGCTGATCCCTAGAGAAGACCCAATGAAGTCTTCAACGCTATCAACTGAAGTCTTCAAGGGGGGACAGGGGGCCAGAAGGGACGATTCACCCCCACCACTCAGCTCCACCCCTCAGTTCCACTGTGACTTTTGGCAACCCAATGGTGCTTAACTCACTCCAAAACCAAAAAGCACACGAGCACTGAAAACCAAAACAAACTGAATGGTGCAGGTGAAATAAGTCATGCCAGTGTTATCCACAGGCCCCAGGCAGATGGCTGGTAAGTTAAAAAAAACCCTCCACATCAGCCATTGGCCAGGGCAGTTTTATGGGTGGGTCAAATAATGTGCATCAAGAAGGTATCCCAGGTGAACATAGTACGCTTTCCGACCCGAGCACTAAGAGAAAAATAATGCGGCCCTGCACACCAGTCAAAGTGACGCATGCCCCAGGGGTACCATGCCAGGGGATAATATAACAACCTTGGGCTCGCTGATGCAACTCCTAGCCTTAAGGCCAGAGGATCAAGCTTTCCCTGTCTCACAGGTACACCTGTTCTCTAACTTTAGATAAACTGCAGCAATATGCTGAGTGACTTCCGATGGGGAAGGTGATACTTTGTGGCGTAAAACATGTATGTTTGATTATTACACTTACATTTTATTTCAAAGGAACTTGGAAAACTGTATTTCCTTTTTAGTAGTTAAACTGTCACTTCACATGCTTTATTTCACAGTACACACTATCAATTCTATCAATCATATTTGAATATGATCTGTTTACTACTAAGTCCCGGGAGTCTTAATGACCTAATGATAGTTGTCAGTCCACACAGGGATTAGTGAAAGATGCTATTTGTTGAAAGTAGTAAAAAGTCAGTAGGTAACATAACATGTATAATTGTAATATAAACGAGCAGCAAATAACTATTTGAAAGGTTAAACAAATTAAGATGGGTTATCAATGTAAACTCCGTGAATTATTGATCATGCAAGATAGTATGGTTTATTTGCAAAGCTCAAGTAGCAAAACAAGGCACAAAGAAAAGGCAGCTAATCTCAGATAAACTTTAGGGTTCTGACCCTTCTATGATGGCAAAGAGTCATTAAGAAAGATGAACAGACACAGATCAGAAGCTCTTCAGATACAGACAGAGGTACCTGTAGCTCTCAAGTTCTGTAGTGCTTTTTTACACTCATAAGTACCAATTAGATTGGAATACATCCGAGGAGACCATTATAGAAAAGGGTGGCAAATCAATGCTACTTAAGATTCGCAATGGAGCCTCATGAACTCAAACTACTTTATGTCACTAATGAATGCCAAATAGCGTATAGTGTTCCATGTTTTAATGTTCAATACATTCTTACTGAATCTTTATTGCAGATGAGAGATTTATAATGAGTCGGCATCAACTGTTGCAATTCTATGTAATATGTAGTGTAGCTATAGAACATTTCCCAATTAAAAATGGTTAGATGTATTTTCCTTCACTAAGATAGTATGTATTTGGACTTTATCTCTTGTTTTATGTTGCGATATTAATTGGTATTTTTGTGATGATTGCGGATGTTTTTGAGAAGTGCGGAAAGGTACACTTTGGTCATTGGCCATTACAATATGGAAACACAAAATACTTTTCCACTGTGTGCCTATACTTTGCAATCTTCTAACAGCTATTTGACTAGAAAATAAATTAATAATTTCAGAAAACAGTATTAAGTATTAAAACCTGCTTTTGTATCTTAGTATATGCATTTTTTTGGTTATTCTATTAAGTTTGTAAGCTTGTTCTTGTCTCTCTCAAGTTCTTTCCTATGTATTATTTTTATCATTATATTTTATTTATATAGCACCAACAAGTTACTCAATTATACTAACCCTTGTAGCTGTTCAGAAAGAATACAAATCCTCATTATTATATATATATATATATATATATATATATATATATATATATATATTACATAAAGACTGTGTGAATCTCTGCAGATCCTTGCTTTATTTTGAATACAAAAGCACAATTATGTTAATAATCAGATGAATGTCCAGTACTACTACTATAATATTCTCATATCTAATAGGTCTTAAAGAGTACATGTCATAATAGACTTTGACTTGCATAAATGCAGTTTGGCTGCCAAAACATCCTCACGGTAGTGATCTGACACTTTTAATTGAGTTAAACTAAGTTAATACTAATTAAAAGGAAAATAATATTTAATGTAAACCTGACAAATCCTTTTATGAACCATTCCTGTCTCAACTAAAAAAGTAAGCCCTGAAGGAGCCTATTCAATACTTGGCATATTGCTAAAAAGGACATCAGAATGGAGGACTGAGATTAAAAGTAAGCCTCTAGCTTATTTTGCCTCCTGTGAGGCTTCATCAAGAGCAAACAAATCTTCTTTGGGGGAACTGGCTGGTCACCTCACACCCCAGGAAGTCTCTTAGAAATTCTTTCATTTTCTCCAGCTCCAGAGATTTCTCTAAGTGCTTCCACTCATTAAGCCTATGTTAAATGAGTCAGGGTTGTTAAAGAGATAGGTGAGTTTGTAGCGCAACTTCATTCCACTTCAGTTGGAGACATCAACTTCATTATACACTATGAACAGCCAATCCTAGAAAGTTTGTGCCGCAAGAAGGACTGAGCTGGCACTTCTTAAAACAAACTTCAATCAGATTGATTGGAGAAGCTTGCTCGTCTTTTCTCATGGACAGTTAAATTCCCTAGCAAATGCAACTCTAAATCAAGCAGTATGTGTGTGCATTTGGGATTTGATGCTGATCACAGAAAAAAATATTTATGCGTATGTATATATATATATTTATTTTTGTATACATGCATGTGTCCTTATCGTTTGCATAACTAGTTGTTAAAGAACACTGGCTCCTTATATCGAAACAAGACAAATATATCTCTAATGATAAAACTTGTGCAAGGTTTAGAAAAGCTACTATTTACTTTCCTAGATGATGTCAGGAAGGTACTGATGCCCAGCCTCTGTGCATGCGCATGGACATGGACATGCAGCGGAGGCATTCATTATCAGAGAGTATATTCTCGCCTAGTGGTTGGCCTCAGTATTGCTTTCAGTGGTGCCCTGTAATGTTTTGCATAGCCTGTTAAAAAATATTTTAAAGGTTTATATGTAGCCAGTATTGCATAAAGGTTTGCCTTGAAATAAATCTGCAGTGCAATATAATCGTGCATAGTAAAAATATTTTTCCTACCTTCCTGAAGGCCACTGAGAGCCACAATTATTAGATACAGTGCCCAGCCACACAATTATAACAGGAACAAATATTAGAAAACAAAAACTAATGGTAACATGATACATAAACATTTTTCATGCAAAATTAAATGTAGATCCCCCTATAACCCTAATTTGTTTGTGGGCTTATCTGTGGCGTCTGATTGTGTTCATTGATCATTTCAGTTAGGAACAGGCATGGGAACCAAAGGGGATTTAATGTAGGAATAAAAATGAAACGTCTCACCTGTTGTAGTACTGAGGACAAAAACTGCAGTTTTAAAAGGTGGTCTAAAGCCTGACGCTTTTCCTAGTTTTTCAGAGAGCATTTGAGCAAAGAAAGTCAGAAGAAGGAAAGTTAGAAATAGGAAAGGACACCCCATAACAAAACCCCACCATTGCAACAGGAGACACAGAATATGTCTGATTTGAGTGTATAAATGTGCTCGAGAGAAGAATGTCTAAGAAATAATACACTATTGATTGTGCGAGTATATACTACAAAGGATGTTTAACGTCAAATAACCATGTAAACAAAGTTACCATACATCATGTAGCTTGCATGCAAGTTATATGGGTATAATCACTAAGACGTCAAGTGGTCTGCCAAATTTGGAGTTAATTTAAAGAAACACATCACATCCTCTGCAATTAATACCTCCATTAAATTCCCATTGCAAACAATTGCCACTTTCTTTCCTCACCCCTTGATCATTGGGCAGCAGGTAAATAAAATAAGCCTCAGGAGTTATAGGCCCTAACTATACCCTTTGTTCAATAGGGTGTCCAGAAGACCAATGTTTTTTCTTATTATTTCATAATTTGTACTTCACATATTGGGGGGGGGGTGGTGAGGCCAGACTTAATGTTGGGTTTAATTCAGTTGCAAGTCGGTTGTCGTTTTCCTGCAGTAGGGTGTATGTTTGTTGAGATTATTTTTTGCCTGTGGAAATGTAAATTGGGTTTGGGAATTTACAATCTAATTTGTACAAGTTTGCTGTGGCGTTTTTAGCCAACTCGTACAGTACACATACTCATGGCTTTGGCTTCATTACATATATATGTTATGTCTGTTTACTTTAAAGCTGCTCTAAGCTCTGCCCATGAATCACTCAGTTGTGTCCTTCCACCTTGACTTCTGTTGATGTTTGTTCTGTCTTACATCTGACATAGGAGACAGAAAAATCCAAAGAAGGAGGGTGGTAAGAAGTAGAGTGTAGGTAAAAGTGAAGAAAGATGGGGGACTGTGAAGAGGGAAATGTAAGCAAGAGAGAGGGCAATATGATGGACAAGTAGTCAACACAGGCAGAGAATAAATAAAAAGGAATACAAGGATAGGAGCAAAGGGAAAAAGGAGAAATGTAAACTACTGTCAAGTGAATTGTCATAATTGAGTAAGAAAACAGATATGGTATGGTATGGTATAAACAAGAAACAACAGTCAACAGTTCTTGATTTTAGTACCGCACAAAAAAAACATAACTTTTGAAGAGCTCCTCACTAAACCACTGACAATATTTTTCTGTGAGTTACATTTTAGTGACAGGATGTTATATCTATGATGTAAAAGGGAAGTCAAGCAAGTTATCCCTGGGGAAAAGCAAAGCAAAAGTAGTTTGATCCATACCAAAATTTAAAGCGGCTATTCCTAGAGGTTTTGCCTCATATTGAGCATTTGATTCTGACTCAGCCCTTGCTCCTTTCTAAACACAATGCTCCTTAAGAATTATTATCTATACTCCTCCTCCAAACAGCTTAATCATTTACATAATTCACAATTATTGGGACGGCTTCCTCATTTTTTTGAAAACATTCTATTCTACAAATCACCTACTGATACCTGTCCTAAATCTTGAGCATCCTGAGACAGTTCCCACAGTGCATGCAAACAGTGGATTATACACCTATCAACTAAGTTTCCTTGAATAGTGCTAATTTAACAGTTGCTTGATGTCATATTTTCACAACTACTTACCTCTGAAGAAGCCAATATCAGGTTCTCCAGATTAACTCCAGGTACAAATAATGTGTTGCAAATTTTAACAAATATTGTATAAATCTCAATGTTTACATGCTTGTTGCTTTTACTATGGTAAAGAATTGACTATTTACATTTATTGTTTTAATATATGTAGTATATAAATATAATATATATATATATATATTATACTGTTTAGTAGTTACATTAGTGCCCACTTCAATACACTACTATAGTATGAGACAATTTCTTGACTACATGCACAGGTAGAAGACACAGTGTGGTCTAAGATGCACCTCTATGATCATTTCTATGATCAGAACGCTTACCCCCATCATCAAAACATCAGCAAAATAAAATCAAACAAATATCAATACTATAGATGGTGTTTTAAAGGAACAGTCTATACTACAAAAATATATATATTTTAAATTTTTAATGCATGTTAAAGTCTATTTTGCATGGAATCCAATGCATTTTACTTCATGCATATTGGGGCATGCAATTGGCTGCCTCTACTAAAATCAGAGCTCCCCATAAATCAGCGGAAGTAGTAGCAGTCAACCGCCTGTGTGCTAGCTACACATATGTAACATAGTAACATAGTTCATAAGGTTGAAAAAAGACCAAAGTCCATCAAGTTCAACCTATATACATATTGTGTCCCTACCGTGTTGATCCAGAGGAAGGCAAAAAACCCTTATGAAGCAGATGCCAATTGCCCCATACCAGGGGGAAAATTCCTTCCCGACTCCAAATATGGCAATCAGAATAAATCCCTGGATCAACGGTCTGTCCCTATTAATCTACTATCCATAACTTGTGATATTATTGCTTTCAAGAAACACGTCCAGGCTCCTTTTAAACTCTTTTATTGAGTTTACCATTACCACTTCCTCAGGCAGAGAGTTCCATAGTCTCACCGCTCTTACTGTAAAGAACCCCCGTCTGTGCTGGTGTAGAAACCTTCTTTCCTCCAGCCGTAGAGGATGTCCCCTTGTTATAGATACAGTCCTGGGTATAAATAGGTCCTGGGAGTGATCTCTGTACTGCCCCCTTATATATTTATACATAGTTATTAAGTCCCCCCTAAGCCGTCTTTTCTCCAAACTAAATAACCCTAATTCTGATAATCTTTCTGGGTACTGCAGTCCTTCCATTCCCCTTATTACTCTGGTTGCCCGTCTTTGAACCCTCTCCAGTTCCACTATATCTTTCTTGTACACTGGTGCCCAGTACTGTACACAGTATTCCATGTGTGGTCTGACTAGTGACTTGTACAATGGTAGAATTATTTCCTTGTTGTGGGCATCCAAGCCCCTTTTGATGCACCCCATGATTTTATTTGCCTTAGCAGCAGCTGCCCGACACTGGTCGCTACAGGTAAATTTACTGTTAACCAAGACTCCTAAGTCCTTTTCCATGTCAGTCGTTCCCAGTGTTTTCCCATTTAATACATATTCCCAGCCTGGATTTTTCTTCCCCATGTGCATAACCTTACATTTATCTGTGTTGAACCTCATCTGCCACATCCCAGCCCAAGCCTCCAACCTATGCAGATCCATTTGTAATCGTGCACTGTCCTCTATTGTGTTAACCACGTTACAGAGCTTAGTATCGTCTGCAAAGATTGATTCTTTACTATACAATCCCTCTACAAGGTCATTAATAAATATATTAAAAAGAATAGGACCCAAAACTGACCCCTGTGGTACCCCACTAGTAACAGTCACCCACTCAGAGTATGTACCATTAATAACCACCCTCTGTTTCCTATCACTGAGCCAGTTACTTACCCACATACACACATTCTCCCCCAGCCCAAGCATTCTCATTTTATGTACCAGCCTTTTATGTGGCACCGTATCAAATGCTTTGGAAAAATCAAGATATACGGCATCCAGCGATTCTCCCCGATCCAGTCTTGAGCTCACCTCCTCATAAAAGCTGATCAGATTATTTTGACAGGACCGATCCCTTGTAAACCCATGCTGATATGGAGTCATACATTTATTTTCATTGAGATACTCCAAAATAGCATCTCTTAGGAAACCCTCAAACAGTTTACATACAACAGAAGTTAAACTAACAGGCCTATAATTCCCCGGGTCAGTTTTTGTCCCCTTTTTGAATATTGGCACAACATTTGCAATGCGCCAGTCCTGGGGAACAGACCCGGTCACTATAGAGTCCTTGAATATGAATATGATTGGTTGCTGCTATTCCAATTGACTAGAATGGAAGTGTTACTGAGCATGTGCAAGAAGGGTACCTATAAATGCTTCCTGCTTTCATTAGAGGCAGCTGGCAGAGATGTTATATGAGACTTGTAACACATTTTGTAACTTCTACAACTACAAAATGCAGGCAAAAATTGCAAGCAGTAAAATGCATTGGAATCCATGCAGACATCTAACATGAAAACAGGGCTGGTGTTGACCTGTGAGCATTTCATATAAGAAAGCAGTGGGTAATTACAGGGACAGTGGGGGTACAAGTCTCCAAGTGTACAATCAAATTAAATTTTCTGGGCCAGTTTAAACAGTCACAGACCATCATGTTAACCCCATCAGATGCCCTCGATGTTTAAAATAAAACCAACCCCTCTTCCTCAGGCTTTTCATATTAGAGGTTTGCAACATGGGTCCCCCTGACCCCCCCACCATGAAAACAATGAATCAGTATCATGCAGTTATATGGATATAGAGGTATTTTAAGCACAAATCTTTTGGACTGTAGCTGTCTCCTCTTGATTAGTTACAGTAGATCCATCATAGAATAAAACAGAGGTCTTCCTAATACCTCTGCCACGCCAACTGCAACTGTAATGCAACTTAGTACTCACTGGCACGGCAGAAAAACTGGTACCATGCTTTAGACTGAAGTGCTGGCAGCCTTAACTCTCATTAGTAGAAATATCCTCTGATATTTGGCAAACTTAAGAAACCCTGCGCTATTAGAGGATTTATACAGTAGGTTTACTTGAAACAGAGGCAGATTTGCTTTAATAATGTATAAAGCGAGCAGGCTCCATATAGTTAGTATCACTCTAAAAGGATTATAGATTAGCTTCACTAGCAACACATATAACTGTAAATAACTGGCCATATTGAATTATCTCTGTATCACGAATGAGACCAAATAATATATGCAAACGTGTAAAAATATGAATAAATAATGAGAAATAAAGAACATGCTGTAAGGTGTGTATTTTGAATGTGATAGCTGCTACTAGACTTGTGCATTTGTATTGATACAAATTTTACCAAATTATGTTATATTCATTAATTTGTACAAATTTCCAAAAACAAGGAGAGAGCACCAACGAAAGCAACCAAAAACTCTGTTTTTTTCTTTAAAATATTTTTTTTCCTAGTTCTCTTTAACTGTCTTCTCTCTCTCTTTTTCACACTTCTCTATTGGTCCAACCTCTTTTTTTGTTTCTCCCCTCCCTGCTATGTGGTTGGAGGAATATAGGAAGAGGTTGCCCACATAGTGTGTGTGTGTGTAGGCTGTGCCCTGTAGACATATTCTGAAGAGGAGAGAAGAATGCCTGCACAAGGAGTAGAAGCAGTTTCTCGGAGACGCAGGGGTAAAGTGAGAGGGAATGAGCAAGACTGACTTGCGAGAAAAATTTTGATTCTGAATGTCATCCAAACTGAAAGGGCAGGAAAAAAAAAACACAAAAACAAAATGAAACAAAAAAATGTCTGAATCATTCTGGTCCACGTGCATATGTCTACATACCACTATCTTAGAATGATTGGCCCACACAACACTATTTCCTCTAACACTGGAAGGAATGTCCTGATCAAAGGCTTCTTTCTAAGCCTAACTTACATTAGGAGATGCTTGCACATACAATAGTGTCAATGCTATGAAATGTCCTTAATAATATCCTTAGATACTGTCTATTGAATATAATAATTCAATAGTCTATTGAAACAGAAATTCCTTTGCTTGTATTATATGGCCTTATCAAAAAAATGTATACAACAAATCAATACAGAGACAATTACAGGACACTCTATAGAATGTACGTAAACTTGAACACGTTAAACGCCATCAGCCAAACATCAGCCAAACATCAGCCAAAGTAGCATAAACTCCATTTGCTCTCCACTTTCAGGCCCAATGAGGCACTCACACTGACCACCCTCAACCATAATGAAGTACACAAAAAACACACATACTGCTCTCAAACACACCGTATTCTCAACAAATGGACACACTCAATCACACCACCCATACAGACCACCCTCAGCCACACTACATACACACATACCCTCTGTTAAACTAATGTACCACAAATAAATCAAATGATACATTCCCAAATGTATACATAACAAAAGGTAATCCCCCAGATCACACTCCACTACACACACCTCAATCAGACAGAAAGACCATGCTCAACACACAAACACACCACTCTGAGACACAAACAACCCAAATAGTTCTTCAATAATTCATGAGTGCCATTATACCCGAACCCAAAGGACCCTACCATTGAGTGCAATATATGCTTGCCTTTATGCTATAGGTGGAATTGGACCAAGAATTGTGAGATGCTGTGCCCTCAATTCACCCCAAACCGTTTTATTGTGACAAAATAAATATTTTAGCTAGCCCTGTCCAACACACTTATGCTCACCATATACTCAAAGCCCACAGATAGAGATCAGTGAAGTTTGAATTACTGCGGGTCACTGACCCATTATCTGAATTTTCTTTCCATTACATTACATATTCCCCCATTTAGCCATTTTCCTTTTCAAATGTAACATATAAAAATATACGTATCCCTAATCAGTCAATCTGGTTTACAAATTAAGTACAGCTTTGGCAATCTGCAGTCCTTTATCTGTTTTTGGGCAACAATACATCATATTAAGTCATAATAAAGGGCTTTGCATATTTCTGCCCTTCCAAAACATCTCAATTGTATTTCAATTTTCTAGACAAAGCTCACCTTCTTTAGCTCTTCTTGTATACAGCTGCCATGTTCCTTGGAGGACAACATCTCTTGGTTACCAGAATTTATTCTTGGCTCACAATCTTGTTCATCTCCTGAAGATGTTTCTTTGTCACTCATCTTTGCCGTTAATTCCCCTAATCTAGTTTTAAGTTTTTGTTCAAGATCATCTGTCTTTAATCTCTCATCCCCGTTGTTCATATCAGTTTCTGATAAATCATTGAAGCACTAGGGAAAAAAACAATACTTTTTAACATTTGTCTTTTACAGTGCATTCATCTTAAATTAATAACAATTCAAGGAGAATGGTTACTGTCATTTTTTTAGGAAAGGTATTTTTGTGATTATTAAAAGTTTCGTGACTTTCAAGGCATGTGTTACAATACTTCAGTAAAACATGTGTAATGTTTCCAGTATTTTGGTCATATATTTTAAATTGCAGTTTGGTATGTTATTTTCAAACTTCATGTAGTGGAAATTGTTTGGTTAAGAGTTACTTTGAACCTACATTTATATTTAAGATTTTTGAAATAAAACATTCTTTGACAAGATGCAGTTTAATTTAATTTCAAGTTAGATAACGAGGAACCTGTGTTTGTGGATTTTTTAACCAAAAATAGCTTCTAGTGCCACCTATTGGTCATATGCTAAGCATTTATTATATACTATAGAGCTTACTAGTTTGAATATGACTTTTTTGCAAATCTTATATTTCAGCTCATGCATGGAATGTAACTTAATTTACTGATAGAAGTAGAACGCAGCATTTTAAAAGGATGGGTTTTGGACAAGAAAACGGATTAAATAAGGCTGACACTGCCACCCAGAGACACAGGTTTGAGCGCCCATGATGTATAATTTAAAGTAAATAAATCAGTCTAAGTTTTTATATACTTTAAATATACATTAAGTTATGGCAAGCTATGATGGTGACCTTAATCTGAATGCTGAAAAAGATGGCGAAATGCCTAGCTTTCAACTAAGGCTGAAATTGTCAAAATGACACACAAGTAGCTCCTGCAAAGTCCTAAAGGTTTGGTACAAATACAGTGGTATCTTGGTTAGTAATACAAAATGGCAGAGGAAACACCTGTATCCATTCTGACTGCAATAATGAAGCAGCCTCAGGCATCTTTGTATGAAAAGGACAATGAGAGTTCTGATTTTTTTCTACTCTAACCACATGCATGTTTGTTTTTATACTATTGCCCTGTGTCCCTTATTATCTTACATACTTAGAACTGGCTAATTAAAGATGAGCGGTATTGCTATGAACTATACAATTAGGAGCTGTGAGGGAGGCTATGTAATAACCTGTGTCCATATTTTGCTGAGTTGCAGCACATCTGGAAAATTAATCCAGTTTATTTACATGCACTTACAAGTCATCATCAGTCTAAACACAGTTTTGCTTATATGGCATTTAGGATGTCCTATGTGTAGGTGCAGTAAAGGCAGCCATTTTAATTAAGTTTCTTTTTTTATATTTTCCCCTGTCTACTACTGATAATATATTTTTCTTTCAAACCTATATAAATCTTTGCTCCATGGTTTGCAATGTTTGAAGTCCAACATGGTGGAAGATCTCTGTGAGTGGTAAATCCAGTAAATTCAACAGAAGTGAAAACAAGTTGGACATGCTGTAATCTCAGCTCAAATTTGGCCATTATGGCCTGGATATTAAGCTCTTGTGAAAACAGACCTTCAATTACTTTCAACCTACCCAAGGCCCGCTTGAAGCAACCGACTACTGATGGGAAAGCACTATCACTTACATCAACTAGAGTGTTTCCTGCACATACACACAGGAGGTATAGTTAGATCCCCTGGAACTCGTTCCAGAGCTGACTGGCAAGTAGTGAGGACGGGTGAGCTTTGGCAAACAGGAGATGTGTTTAAAGGAATGCAGGGGTGGTGGAAGGAGGGCAAATACACAGAGGGAATGCTAATTTAAAGGGGATACCCAGGTTATCATATGCAATAAACTGTATATGATGACAGAAGTGTCCCTTTTTTTTAAAGTTTGGGCCACATGTCATTCATACATATGTAACACCAAAGCTGGGCAATGGAATGTTTTAAAAAGTAAAGTAATTGTATGAGCAAGCCTAAACTAGATGAACTACAACTGAGTACTTTGTTTACAGTGTTTTGTTACAAAATCAGTAATAAAACACACCTAGAGTGCTATTTATACGGTATCTTACCTTATTTGGTCTTATAGTCCTTTTCGGCATTTTCATTACATTAGACCCTTCACTCATCTCTTCTAGAGCCATTTTGTTTTTTCTCCATCGCCTTGACCTTTTTTCAACATCAAAATGTTTTTTTTCAGCTTCACTGCTGTCAGAGAGTTCCATGCTCATCGACTGTGGGTTGAAGTTAATATCCACCTTACTGTAAACCTGTTCCCTATGCACCTGTTCACATGGAGTTTTTCTGCGTGGCCAACTGGGCTTTCCACATTGCCTAACATCCTTTAAGGAATTCACTGATGATGTTTCTGAATCAGAATACACAGCTTCAGGGTTTGTATACAGTCCAGACTGAAGTGGTGAAGTGACGGGCTCATAGTAATCATTACCACATGCCCATTCAGTGTTGTGATGTGAGTCTGTATAGCAGGAGTCATCTGGGAGTTGTCTTGTTCTTTGTCGATAGGCATTGAGAGCCATGCCCCAATCAATTTCTTCATCACTTTCAGAGCCCATCTCATCGTATGCTGATAGAGCACTAGATTCATTCTCCAAAGATTTGAACACTTGACTCTTTGGATTGGTTAACATTCTAGCTGGAGGCAATGTTATACTCTGTAATGCCACCCAGTTTCCATCAGAGCTCTGAAGAACAGGTGATGGACCTATAGACACAAATTATATATTAATACTAATTTTCCAAATAAAATAGTAAATAAAGTAGTGGGTGGTGTAACTTGTAATTTTTAATATTTAATGTAAAAAGCAGAATATAAGCTACAAAAGGAATAGGGTTCAATAGTATTTTTGAACAAGACAGTTATGGTTAACATGGTTAACAACTATCATCTAATTTTTTTACGAAATTGAAATTACCTATATAATGTGCTTTTTTGATTGTCAATCCCTGTGATTGTTTTGGAAATATTTAGTTCCCAAAAGATGACACAGGACATTATCTAATCAATTCCCTGTTTTAAAGTTGAATTAAAAAAATAAAGTGATAGCATTTAAATATAAATGATTACATTATTTATTTACACAACCCACCACATTGTTGGTGCTAATAGGTATAGAGAACATGCATTACTTGAATCATATAAGCTGTCCACACTTTTCCAGCTGGGTAAATTAGAGGATCTGTGTTCTTTGAGTCTGTTAGTGCGACTTCTAGGTGGTCGGCATGAGATATCAGGTGTGTTGGGTTTCATATCAGCATTGTTGCTTGGGTTATCTTCACTCATCAGAGAAAATGCTGAGTGAGACCTCTGATTGAGAAAAAAATAAACTCCAATTATTGAAAATTAAACAGTAGCATTGGGTAATATATACTTCACAGAGCATACTCATCAGGTGCTGTATGAGTAGTAGTCAAGAGGTAGAAATGAAGCTGCTCTTGAACCATGCATCTCAGATGAAAGCCTAGAACTCATAGGCAAGGATGTATTTTTGAGGAGCGCTGTCCTATGCAATACTCAGGCCTACATCTTCAGACCTAACTAGAGGAGAGGGCTCATCTTCCTAATGGCACATATGTTTAGCTTGTTTGTGTTTAGCTGTAATTTTCTTTCTCATTTATTGTACCCACACAAATTCTGTTCTTGGCCATCTGGGGGGTTAAGGTATGCTTTTCATCTCATACCCAGTTTCTCTCTTGCAGAGCTTATACACCTTTGCTCCATAAATGGAACCCTTGGAAAGAATGTATTGTTAGAATTCCCTTTATTTTTTCCCTTATTCTTCATCAGGGGTTCATCCACACAGATATTCCTTCCAGGTGAATAAGCCTCTGCAAACCTGGCAGCGAGTAATCAGGGGGTGGATTTTATACAGCTTGTCAAGCTGGTGGTGCTCCCTAAGAAGGTACATGTTGTCGCTAAAATGCATGAAATGAAGTATCCTTTCAAACTTTACCTAGCCATAGACTGGGAGTAGATGGGGGTTCTACAGATGGATCTGCTGCTCCAGTAGGAGCGGATGGAGGGCCTTTTTAAAGATGCCCATTAGCATTGTTAGTGCCCACAATTCAAGAAATTCTGGCACATCAATGGGAATACATGGCTGCTTTGCCAAAATGAGCATGGAGCATGGCGTAAAGGTTATAATGAGAGACAATGTCCCCCAAGACATCATCTCCCAGAAAAAGCTGCACAAACTACTACTGGTATGTGGCTGCACAACCGTTAGGTGAGTGTGGTCGCCCTGCAACCAGGCCCTGTCCAACTCCGCTACTGCACCGTAACTCCTGCACACAATCTTTGGGCGGGCTGGGTCAATGCAGTCATCTGGATGGACCCGGTTCCGTGACACTGTGGCTGCAAAACAAGCCCAAATTATTCCCCCTCTACCACGGGTCTTGACAGTTGGTTTTCGCTAAACGTGGCGCTGTGCATCATGGCCAGACATTTGCACTTTACAAACCTATCTGTGCTGCCAGGTTCTTTTTAGAGAGAAGAGTCTTTCTCCTGGCAACCCTTTCAAACAAACCATACTTTTTTCTTCTAACTGGAATGGAATTATTGTATTGAATAAATCAGTAAGTAATATGTCATGTGTTGTTGTTCATCTGAGGTTGTATTTACCTAATTTGTAGACCTGCTAAGGAACAAATGATTGTTATAATGTCTTACTTTCTTTTTCACTCAACTGTTTACATATACAGCTATGCACACACATACACAGTATTTACCACATCTAGGGTTTGCCACCTGTGCGTTATATTGAGTGTACTTTCTTTTTCACATGTGTGTATATGTATATGTGTGTGTATATATATATATATACATATATGTATGTCTCTGTGTGTGTGTATATAAATGTATGTCTGGGAGAGGAAGCAGAATAGACATTAGATGAGAAAAATGTGTTAAAAAGTGAGGTACAAAAAAAAAATCGGACAAAACAAATTTCTAAAGAGTGGGAAAAGAACAGAACAGAAGGAAAAAAGAAAAACACAGAAAAAAGAGGAGCAGGAAAACCAGAAAAGTAGAAAAGCAAGGAAAGTTAGCCTTTATTTTTTCTACGGCCATACCACCCTGAGTATTGGATGGGATCCCATCTGGGAATACCAGGTGTTGTAGGCTTTATTTTCTGAATGGTACAATGCATTTTTTGCAGTTAATTGAAGTACATATTTGTAACAATTAAGCTAGAGTTGGGCACCGGTGGAAAGTTCGTGTTGGTTTTGGGGGGTTTTTGGTTTTTGTATTTGATGAAATTTTTCCAACATTTTTGTTCTCGGAAACCCCATTCGTTTGTACGGTTGCCATGGAAACAATAAATAAACGTGTAGAAGAAGTTCAAAAGGGAATTTGAGACCAAAGGATGGAAGAAAGAGGGTCAAAATTAGCTTATAGTTATTATAATAATTTGTTTTATATAGTGCCATCAAATTCCATAGCGCTTTACAATGGGTGGACAGGACATAACAAGTAGTAGGTAACATAACAATTTGACTTACAGAGACAACAGGTGAGGAGGGCCTTGCTCGAACGAGCTTACAATCTAGAGGAATAGGGTTAAGAATAGTAGCCGGCTGGTTAAAATATCTTAATTATTTTAATTAATAATCTTAATTAAATCAAAACTTTTGAGAGTCGTAGACACTGTTAGAAATGGCAGGCTGAGGCTCACCAAGCGCAGTAGTGTAACATAAAGCAGTAAAATGAACGGATCCCCTGACTGCTCTGCTCTTATATAGGTTCTCTTCATTACTAGTCTGCTTTTTTCTCTTTGAAAGATGCAGCAGACCCATTGGACAAGCCTTCAGCATGATGTGACAAAAGTGAGTTGATTGGACAAACGAAGATCAGCTCACTAAATTTCCCTCCTCTTATTGCAGACAAAATGGCGAGATTCTCCTCCTCTTAGTGTATTTAAAATGGCGGAACAAATGAATGAAGATTTTGTATTGGGCAAATTCCTTTTTCGTTTCACGAAAACGCATTGGTCTGAAAACGAATGGGCAAGGTTTCATGGTATTTGTATTGCAGTAAAATAATGTTAAGTTTTTTTCCTTATGTTTTAGTTAGTTGGCCAGAACAGAAGAAGGCCAAAGCTCCCGAATATCACCTTGATGATGGCTGGAGAGTTTCTTCAGCTATGTTTTTTCATCTGAGATAACATTTGTGATATTCAATACCGAGCAGAACAATTGGAAAATATATTCTATGATAGTTTTTAATTTTAGCAAGCTAAACAACTAGTTTTTTTAATATAGCACATTCAGTATATTTACTTTTTCCAGATGTGTGTATGTTTATGTCTAATAAATATTTCCTTTATCAGAAATTGTTTGATAATATGACCATTATCTTTACAACCACTTTTCTACCAATTAGATTTTATCTGTCCCAAAAAGTTATATTGGGAAACATAAAAATAAGTTCAATTACAAGTTATGGATATTAGATTAATAGGGACAGAACGTTGATCCAGGGATTTATTCTGATTGCCATATTTGGAGTCGGGAATGGAATTTTCCCCCTGGTATGGGGCTATTGGCATCTGCTTCATAAGGGTTTTTTGCCTTCCTCTGGATCAACACAGTAGGGACACAATATGTATATAGGTTGAACTTGATGGACTTTGGTCTTTTTTCAACCTTATGAACTATGTTACTAATTAGATACAAAAAAATAAGCATACGATTAAGATAAAAATTGTGAGAAGCTCATGTTTATGTATGGACAGACAATTTAAATTACATTTTATAAATGGAAATTGCTTGTACTGTATGTTGCTTTAAATAGCTTTGGTTCAAAATTGTCACTATGATAATTTTTTGTGAAGACCAATTTACTGTAGTAGGACTCATGGATTATAAACTGAAATAAGATATAATATACTGCATTTAGAGGAATATTTATGCCTCTTGAGATATGCTTATGTAATTAAATGAAAAATCCTACCTAATTTAGAATATAGGGGATCTACAATAACAAATTAGTTTTTTTGTTTTCCCTTTGGTAGAAGACTGCCTTATCTATCACAGCATGTAAAATTTCTCCAATAGAACCTGTGAGCATGTATTTAACAACATTTTCCAGCAGCTGTAGGAACAAATTGAAGTCAGTAGATGGCAATATCAGACAACTCACACGACAACTCAGCTTACAGAATGTTTTCTCTGGCATTTTTGCTTGTATTTCTAAATTAAAAAGGCCTTTTATGTGCAGAAAGCGGTTTGTGAGCACCATGCCTGTCCAACCCCACCCATATATTGGGAATAAAGAAGAGTGGTGGCTACTACGAAGCTCTCCAAATCAATTTATTCATTTATTGCCCTTGTTGTATTTCCTTTTTGTATTTATGTCCCCCACTGTTCTTCCTAACGCCCTTGCTCATTTAGCTCTGTCTTCTGTTCCCTTTGCTGATTTCCCTTGCTGTAATTGCCCATAGTCATGCTGCTCCTTTGGTGTACCTTTGTCTTTCGTCCATACTGCCAGACTCTCCCTTGTATTTAATACTTTATACATCCAGATAAAGGAATTCTGCCCAATAAAACCACAGATTTTGGTGAAGTATTCTGTAGAACATCCAGTGGTAATAATAGTAAAATTAATATAAAATTGTTAATATTTAAAATATTGGACTGTGGGACTTGAGCCAAGTGAAAACATAATCAACAAATCGTTAACTTTGAACATATCAACAAGAATGTAATCTTTCATTTCATCCCCCCAAAAAATGTCTTCGCTTGAATTACATCTGGCTAAATCCGACACTTGTGAAAATAGTATATGACAATACTTCCTTGCTTGGGGAGCATGAAAACCAACACATACAATACATATATAACCAGAAATGCAAATCACTGAGCCAGGGCCATAGGAAGGGTGAGGCAAGAGAGGCACTCGCCGCAGCTGTGAGGAGTCCTATGACGCTGCTCCGGCTCCCTCTTCATCTTCTGGCCGCATGAAATGTTAGGGCTATGCTAAACGTTCAGAATAACAGACATAAAACATTGTGTTCCATTAAATGGAACAAAAGATAAACAAGGCTAAATATAAAAGTAAGTCTAGGGCCGCCTCTGAAATGTAAAGAAGAACAAAAAATTAACCTGGGAGCCCGCCCCCGAAATTTCTTTGACAGTTGCCGCTGGACCCAAATGCTGATCCAGTCCTCTATACCCAAGCCTCCTCCCCCCGATCAGAAAGCCTTATTTGTTTTTAAAAAATCTGTCTCATTTAACGCTTCACCTGGCTGCATCTACTGAATTTAGGAAGCATTAGTATGTATTCGGGCTGCAACAATGAATCGATACAATCGATAATAATCGATAATGAAAATTGTTGCCAACGAATTTCATTATCGATTAGTTGAATCGTTTTTTAAAAATTGTTTATAAAATGAGGGTTTTTTCAGGGCAAATACTCTGAAAAATACCCCTTGTTTAATAATCCAGTTGATTTAGTGTGACTCACAGCAGTTACTACTTACAGTCTCTCCCTGCAGTCACTCTGATTGGCCCCGCCCCTTTCTTTCTCCCAGTCCCTCACTGCAGTCACACTGACGATTTGCTGAAAGTTAGGGAAGGTGGGGGTTAATTTAGAGGCAGTTACGGTTGATGGGGTGTTAAGGGTTAATTTAGAGGCAATTATGCTTGATGGAGTGTTTAGGGTTAATTTAGGGGCCGTTATGGTTGATGGGATGTTTAGGGTTAATTTAGGGGCAGTTATGGTTGATGGGGTGTTAAGGGTTAATTTGGGCAGTTATGGTTGATGGGGTGTTATGGTTAATGGGGTGTTTAGGGTTAATTTAGGGGCAGTTATGGCTAATGGGGTATTCGGCGTTAATTTAAGGGCAGTTATGTTTAATGGGGTCGTTAGGGTTAATTTATGGGCAGTTATGGTTGATGGGGTCGTTATGGTTAATTTAATGCTGAGGACTGAGGGTTAATTTAGTTAACTTAAGCTATAGTTAGAGGTAAAGGAGGGGGCAAACTAAGGGAAATCTAAATCCTGGGGCAGTGAAGATTAATCCTGTATTTATTTATAAACATTTTGAGTCAGTGTGCTGTATGAGTCTGTGAATCTATGAGGGCACTATGGGATATCTGGGGGGTATATAAGACATATCTGGGGAGGGCAGAGTGACATATTTGGCGATATAAGGCATACTGGGGTATAAGCCATATCAGGGGGCACAGTGGCATATCAGGGGGTATAAGTCATATAGGGTATATAAGACATTTGTGTGAGGCAGTGTGGCATATTTGTGACAAGCCTGGGCTCAGATGTGCATATCTGGGGGGGCAGGTTGGGAAATAAAAACAAGAACTGCATTTTTATCAAAGTTTTTTTTATTCTGCCGTTTGTTTTTAACATCCAGTTATTTTTTTATCCGATTAATCAATTAATCGGAAAAAATAAACAGCCAACTAATTGATTATGAAAATAATCGTTAGTATGGTTCGTGAACATACTAATTTGTTAAAGATAATACCTTTATTGGTTAACTGACATATAATGTTCGTAGTCTTCATCATGTGACAAACATTATGCAGGGCCAACTCAGCCTTTTTCTGTAGAAACTTGCTAGCGTTAGTCCTTCATAATAAATATTAAATGACGGAGGTGAAACCACAACTCTTCTGCTAACTCTCCTGACATCTCTCCCTATAGTTCATAAACCCCTTTGTCTGCTTAGCTGATTCATTTCTTCACCTGCCAAAAATCATACAATGTATGGTAGGTGCATCTGGGTTATGACCATCATTGTAAAACTCTTATGTGCTTTTTATAGCCTGTAATTGATGACTACAAGATCTTGTTGACAATGTAATTAGTTTTTTAATTGTTATATGTTACAGCAAAGGCTGGGTCTATCTACGATTGTTTTCTTTGCTTAAACAGTGTTGCTGTAATGCCTCAATGTCGGCATCAGGGGCCCCGTGTGGCCCCTCCATGGGGTGTCAACGTACACCATAAACTGTATGGCACCGATTTTGGCTCTCGCAAGATGGCAGCGTCCTTTAAAAAGATAAACAAGACCAATAGGGTCTCCAGATGCTCCTGAGAACTCTGGGCTCCCCTGCAGGTTAAATAAAGGTACTGCATTCAGCCATGCAAGTCAACAGAGCCCAGCTTTCTCATCACAACGTGATTATTGAAATATTAAAAAATGATTTGAAAAATGGAAAAAATAAAAATATCAAAGAAATTAATAAAGATGTAACATATAAAAATTAATTATGCAGTGATGTCACCATCAGGGGGACCATCCAATTCTAACAAAATGTAAAAAAAAGTGCTCAAATGAGCGCTATATCTTCCCCAAAGTCCTGATATGGATAGAGTTCAAATACTAGCATTTTAAATATCCAAGGGGTGTCTATTAGTGGTGAAATTAGTGCATGGAAAGGGCTAAAATGCCAGCATTTGAAATACCCTGGGGTGTCTAGTTTTCAAAATATAGGATTTAATATCTGGTCCTTCTGCCACTATGTCCTAATACCTTGGGGTGTCTAATATATGGTTTGATGGGGTAAATTGCATTGGTTGGCTTCAAAGATGTCTGAAATAGCACATGGGGGCAGAATGACCAGATTTGGAAAAAAAAGTTTTTATTAGCTTTTTTTAGATGGGTAAAATATTTTACAAATAAATCAAATGAAATTAGATGATATGATTTAAAATGGTATCTGAAGAAAGCCCTTCTTGTCCTGAAAACAATGTATAACTTGTGTGGGTACACTAAATGGGAGAAAAGAAAATTACAGCTAAACACGATTACCGCAAAAGTGTTAAAACAGCCTTGGTCACGAAGGGTACAGAAAATAAAAAACAGCCTGGTCTTTAAGTGGTAAATATGTTCTTCACCCTTTAAGGCATCTTCTTTTATGCATAGCAGGAACATTTTAAAAAGCATTTCTCAATACCTTCTTTGGCTAGTTATTGCAAATGTGGAAATTTAACCTTGTGTCATTATACTATGCCTCATTTTCATGCTGTTTATGAAATTGTAATTATTTAACTATGTAATAATATTTACTTACCCACAATACCTCTGATCCTCTATTACTGTCCTGAAGTACAAGCATGCTCTGATCAGACGCAGCTGGTGATGTCAGAACACTGCTTCCTGATCTTTGCCATTCACAAATGGTTTCCGCTTGCTCACTTTTACTTTTCTTTCGCTTAATAATCTAAACAGGATAATGGAAAAGACTAGTCATGTTCCGACCCACTTAACATAAGATTTTTTGACAAACATTTTAAATAATTATTTCTTGTATGTGCAGCTAAGACCTAGTTTTTGGTGTACATGATAAGCCCCAAGAACAAAGATCTGCCGACAGTTAGACTTCCATTTGATGTTTTAAAACTGTTACCTACCGGTAATAAATATAAGGATACAGGGAGCTGTCATCTTGCTACTGATAAAGACATTAGTGTTCCTCAAGGTTACTTTAAACGTTAGATACACATTTGGCTTTTAATGATCATTTTGTATTTATATCATTTAGATATTAATAGTAAACAACCAATCTTGACTTTGGCTGCTAGAAAAAATAAAAAGGTGAATGTGAACAGATAAGCCCTCACCTTTTGAACGATGGTTGTGGCCAGCTCTTCAATGAGCTCTTCCTTATGTTCCCGTAAATAACAAGCCTCGTTCTGTTTATCCTTGGGGGGAAAATAGGACATTTGTTAATAAATCAGTGCTTTATGAAATCTAGGACACAATACTAAATTATTAAGTACCTTGCAGCCACTACTTGATATTGTACACAACTGCAACATCTATTATCAACAAGTATGCCTAGGTCCATTTCATTAGAATTGCATGCTTACTTTTCTAACGCAAATGCAAAACATTACCACATTTTTCCAGAACAAACTGCAACAGCTCATAAACAGAAATTAAGAAGACTAATGAAGTGCAAAGGGCCTAAAAAGGCTCCCAAGTATCAGTAATCAACAATTGAAGTTAAAATTAATATGTAATCTCCAGAGCTTGACAAAAAATAAAATAATTTAGAGTGATAAACAGGTCTAAACACATATTTCAGTCTGAGGCCAGAGGCCAATAACTCACAGGCTTTTGGTTGTCTGCTGTATACATGCGGCTTCTCATTTCTACATATTGATATGATGCCAGTGTATATACTGTATATATATATATATATACACACACTCACTGGCCACTTTATTAGGTACACCTTGCTAGTACCTCCGCTACTGCTGGCACTTCCACTGGGGCTTCTATGATGGAGCACCGGCATCACATGTTCTTCCGGTTCTCAGTCATAGAAGCTCCAGCGAAAGTGCCGGCCAGCAGCAGAAGTTTGTCTGTGTGGATCGCGCAGACGTTCACCAGCTGCCCCTACTAGACACCAAGGAGTCTGGAGCACTGAGATAAGTCGGGGAGGGGGTGCAGAGTGGCATATCAGGGGGTTATTTATAAGGCACAGTGGCATATAAGGGGTATAAGGTATATCTGGGGGTATAAGGCATATCATGGTGTATAAGGCATATCAGAGAGCACAGTGCTATATCAGGTGGGGTATAAGGCATATAAGGGATACAAGGCATATCTGGGGAGGGTGGACTGGCATATCTGGGGGTATAAGGCATTCAAGGGGTATAAGGCATATCTGGGAGGCAGTGTGGCAAGCCTGGGCTCAGATGTGCATAACTGGCCAACTAAGCGATTATGAAAATAATCCTTAGTTGCAGCCCTAGCTGACATGGAAAAGGCTTCCATTATTTTCCATGATACATGAACTATAATGAGAACCGTGAGGTTTAAATATGCTTCCAATAAAATCTGTAACCCTTTATGTGAAGGACCAAAGCTAGGGCAGCTAACATAGCAACACCATTAAAAAATGTATCAATTATGCCACATTTATATATTAACATGAACGTGGGGGGGTCGTCTCTTTAATTGTTGGCCGCATTTGAACAAATTTCAACTTTATAATGCAGAGGTTTCTCCAAATAATGCATTATTTTGCACAAAGAACCAACTTCCTGGCACCAAGCACCAAGCACTATGAACTTGAAAGCATCTGTATGGATGCCTCTAGAGTTAAATTATGTATTTTGGGTTGCTGTTCCTTGTTACATCATGTAAAAAAAAAACTAAACACTCAATAGGGAATGTAGACTGTAAAGAATAAGGGGGAGGCACTAAAAGCATTACAACACCTGAAGACAGCAACAAATGATCTTCAGGCGGTATTTGTTTGACTGTTAGACTGAATTAGGTGTTCTCTATGGTCCCCTCTGTTGGAGAAACTGTGGACAATAACAAACTATGTTCTGTATTTTGAGGCCATGTCCATGCTTAAGGAACCTATTTGCTCAATATCTGTCAAAATCAATGTAAGAAATTCACCTTAACATAAGCTTAACTTCCGTTGCATTGTGTTGCATACGTTCTGGTTTTGATCCAAAAGCAAGCATGCAGAGGATCTAACTCGAATGCCCGCTAAAAAAAGGTGGTGGTGGGAGATTAAACCTATATAGCAACACTATATATATATATATGAAGTAATAGCATTATAAAATATAGAGCACTAATACACCTCAGTCACTGTCATTGTGTGTGAGAATGTTATCTGACTTCTCATATTTTACCAAACTTAAATAAATTGCAGTTTTTGACCTTCCTTTTTTTCTCATGGAGTGCTTTGGTATATAGTGTTTAGTTTACAAACAAGGCCAATGCATGCATTTTGGCTCACAATGTGCTTTGGAGTAAAAATTTGGTTGTATAGCAGGTTTAAGAAAACCTGTGTGACAGGACGCCCTGCACCCCGATTGGGTAATCCTGCCAAATGTTGCTTCCTCCTGCTGGGACACCAGCAATTAACCCCTTTAGCGCCAAACAGTACCAGCATTGTAGAGAGAAGGGGGGATGCAGCTGCATCGGAGCTGCATTGGCACTGTGGCTAACCAAAGCTTAGCTACACAGTGTGACTATGGTCCTAAAAGAGACAATAAAGGTTTATAGCAGCCCACCCTAAGAATCAGACAGCACTCATGTTGAGGTGAAGTGAAGACAGAACAGATATTTATACACACAAACAAAGATTGGTAATAAAACCTGGGTTCCCAAATGAGCTCCCTCTCTGTAACCACCACCAAGTGTTGCCCCACCACGTGCATAGTGTAACCCCAAAAAAGGGGCGTGGTGGGACAACAGGTGTCTGTAGCAACGCAGTTCTAATTGTCGGTGGGTATCCCTGCGGTTCCTAGCCGCCGCACAGTTCCATGGATTGGAGCCCCCATAGTCGGCTAGTTCATGGGAGTCTGGTAAAAGAATCAGTCATCTAAAATCGTTTCATTGTGATTTTTTTTTTGCAATCATAAAATACAGTGCCATATACAAGAAATACAGCTTTTATTTCATTTTATTATAATTAACTTCCTATATCTGCAGACCTAGAGGCTACTTTTGTTGTCAGTTATGATGTGGATGACTTTTTCGGCTCCACCACCACACTGAGCTGATTCTTTATGCCCTGCTTGTATAATTATGTCCTTTAATTATACATTAATTAGTCCAAGTGTCGACATAGGTGATTGAAACATAGCAATTCTACAGTTGACTACAAGACAATATGACAGGTTAGGATGCATAATATGCAGCTTTCTTAAAACCTTATACTAGAACTACTTATTTTATCTGATTCTAGTAGTAAAGATTTGGTAGGAGTTTCTCTTTAAAAAAAGGTGTTTGCAAAAGATGATTAATTTAATAGTAATAAGAAAGGACAACAAACATAATATTATTTTGGCTCACCAGGCTATCACCGTAGGATTCAGCTTTGGCAATTGCTTCCTCTACAGCTTCTTCTGCCACACGTAGAGCAACTGAAAGGGTGTCCATCATACTGTGCCCTGCATACAAAAAGTAAAAAAAAATATTGAAGACACAATTGTAGAATCAAACTGGAAGCCTTTTTTTGTATGTTTTACATGGCTACCAAAAAATTATCATTACACCCTGAACACAAAAATCTGTGACTGACTTTATTTTTTTATTTGTTGTAATATATAATAATATCTAGCAGTACCGTATTTGCTCGATTATAAGACAAGGTTTTTTCCAGAGCAAATGCTCTGAAAAATACCCCTCGTCTTATAATCGGGGTCGTCTTATAGGTCTGACGTTGAGACTAAGATCCAGATCCCCGCTGCTACCTTGGATCCTCCTGTCTGTCCCCCCCACTTACCGATACTTCTGAGTCCCTGGTGCTTAGTCCAAATACACTTGGTATTTGTCCAAGTGTATTTAGGACAAATACCTAAATACACTAGGAGGTTTTCTTTTCCCATTTGCACTGGTTAAATATAGTTTTTATAGGTCAAACTGTGAAATCTTTTCTTTTTATCCTAATTTTCCCTACATTTTAAGATATTTTTCATACTAAATGATGGTTTATGTAGATATAATTTTTCAGCCCTACTTGTGCTGAAAAAAATAATTTATATATGTGTGGGGGTGCACTAATTGAGTTAGTGGGCAATCGCAGTTAAAAGAAGACATAACAAAAACTGCACTGGCTCTAGTGCAAACATGGTGAAATACTCCCGGTCCTGAAGGGGTTAATAGTGTCAGAATTTTAAATGTCAATATCTAAAATGATTTTGAATCATATGTTTAATTACAGTACTTACAGTACTACCAGTGGTGTAACTACAGGGTGAACGGCGCGGCCCTTTAAGGCAGGCTAGTCTTACTGTTCTATGATATAATTCCTTTGTGATGCAGGCGTCACTTTGCAGCATAACGCTGAACTGGTGTCTCTCAAAACCACTTCTAAGTGAAAGCAATGACAATGCAGGTCACTTCGATCATTTTCTTTGTAAACCTTTTCTGTCTGAGTCAAGAACCTTTTGGGATGGTAAGTAACCTTAAATATCATGTTTTTATCTTTCAAAGAAAGCTATCCGGAACAAAACGATCCAAACACAACAACAGCAGAATTGTGATACAAATAGATTATCTCAGGCTCACACATAATGTGGTTTTATAACCTGATTGTGCTGCTGTCTAACACTGGTAAAGCATGGCATTAATAGTTTATTTAAAATTGTTATAAATAGGAAAAAATAGTGTTACCATATGACCAAATTAAGATGCTTCCCCAATTGTCTAATAAACCCATTAAAGAGAAGGGACAAACTAAGTGGGAAACATTCCTCTCTCAGGTTTAGCCTGTTAATGTCTATATATATATATAGTGATATAATGTCCTGGAAAGTCACTGCCTTTCAGACGCTCCCAGTTTCAGAGACCCTTATTCCGGTCACTGCAAGAGACCAGAATGAGGAGGAAAACAAATACTTTAAAAAAGCTCTATATGTGTCAAAATGATTGGCTTTAGAACACTACATTAGTCTTGTGGGCAGTACTGACAGCTCTGTCTTATCTTCTATTTAGAGATTTCCTGATCTGGTAGATGAATGTGCTCTCTGGCAACACATTGAATGTGCCCTTGTGGCAATCCCATCAGTAATTGTGCTGCTCTGGGTTGTGATGTCAGCTTTAGAGATGTACACATCTTCTCTGTTAAGTTCTAAAAGGCAAGAATCTGTAACCATACAGAAGTCTTCACCAGAAATTAACTGCAAATGTGGATACCAGTCACCAATGCCGCTATTTCCATTGAGCCATGACCTGGCTCACAACATCAAGCAGGTCCAAGCTAAAAAAATGGAAGAAGCCACTGAGAAATGTATCCTGAAAATACGGCAACATGTGAGACTGTTGTCAATGAGATTTGCACAAAAGAGAAAAGTCACAAAAATGCCCAAGAAAACCATCCCGGAGCCTGTGCACGTTCCATTGGGACAGTGTGACCTAAAGGAAAACCAGAAGCAGCACAGTGAAAACTTAAGCGAAAACAAGAAACGTAAAGTAAGCTTCAGCAATGCCGTGACTGTGTATTATTTACCCCAGGAACCTGAAGACATCTAATTTCTGAGTAGCAAGATTAAGTCAACATTACAATTCATCTTTCAGAAGCTCCTTTGCACCTTTCTGTGCTGCAGAACTTGCCAACAGCAGGAGCCACCAAGGTCCAGGATAGCCGTGATACCACTTTACAATGGAAAGTAATCACCTAAATGGAAGCCTACACCCCCTTCTCAATAGACTTCGTTATTTCTCCTTCCCTTCTCAAAATTCCTAAAATTTGCAAATAATAACCATACAATCAAAATGGTTCACTTTCCACAGATGTATTTTAATGTAATTCAATAAAAAAATAAAAAAAAATGTCTGCCTGTATATCCTATTTTAATATTGGTTTGGATTTTATAAAGGGAGGTTGATCTTCTCGTATCTTATGCTAAAACTATTATTGTCCAATTAAAGCAAACAACCTAATAATAGTTTACTTATTAAAATAAGGTTCATGATTATAAGACAACCTTGTATATAAGACGAGTATTTTTCCAAGCATTTGCTCTGAAAAAAACATTGTCTTATATTCGAGCAAATACGGTAATAATTGACGACTCAGAGTGGTATGAGGTGTTTGACAAGGAGTACACTCCTTGTCACTGATTGAGACTCGATATAAATTAACTAATAACTGGTATATGGTTCCCTCTAAATTAGTTACATTCTCCAACGCTGAGAATAACATATGTTTGAGATATAAAGACAAAGAGGGAACCTACTTACATATATGGTGGGAATGTTTTAAGGTTGCTCTACTATGGAAGATGGTAATCGAGCTAATAAAAAATCTGTTGATAGATCTTAAGCCAGAAATATGTGCTTTACATTAAAAGCAGTAAAATATGAGTAAACAATAGAGTTTAATAACCATGCATAATCTTATTGCTGCAAAAATAATCATACAAGGCAATGGAAGTATGATTTAGGGCAGGGGTGTCCAAGTTTTTTCTGCTGTGGGCTACTTCGTCAGAATTGTATACGTGTGCAGGCCGCACTCATTTTTCCCTTTGAGAAAATATTGCCTTTAATAAGATATGCAGATTAAAATAAAGTTAAATGACACAAAACCTTTACGTTTCCTCTCACTGATTTCTGGGCCTAGAAAGTTTTGTGACTACAAATTCAGGATTCAGGATAATTAAAAATGAAATAGTTCTATTTATTCTAGGGATGCACCAAAATGAAAATTCTGGACCAAAATTCAGGGTTCACTTAGCCGAAACCCAAAAGGACCCACTCACCTTTAAAAATAATAATAAAAACTCGTATTTTTAATAAAAGTAGGTAACACACCACAATTGGACAAAAAAAAATTAGCAATATGACTTGGCATGATAGGAATGCGATTGCTAACAGCTCCTGTTCACACTCCTATCTTACTCAGGCAACCAGTAAATGCTGGTACCTAGGCATGATGGGAGTGTGCTTGCTGTAATTGCTGTTAGCGATCACACCCCTATCATACCAAGTCAGCCAGTACATGCTGGTACAGGGTGGCTGTAAGTGATATGCAGACCCCATACTGCTGGCAAGATCAATACACAATGGGGGCAGCTAGCTAGGTTTCAGCATGTACTGGCTGACTTGGCATGATAGGAGTGTGATTGCTAACAGCAATCACAGTCCCATCATGCCTAGGTTCCAGTATTCACACATCGAACCAGTAAATGCTGGAACCTAGGCATGATGGGACTGTGATTGCTGTTAGTAAAAAAAAAACAATTAAAAAAAAAAATTCTGCTAGGTTATGTAACTTTGAAAATGCTAGGTGCACTCGCACTGTTAAGCGATTTGCCAAAAGTCAGGAATTAGCACTATAAATAGAAGGGGCAGAAGAGGTTGTAGTCATGCCGCAAGGCGAGCTGCTGGCCGCTTTTACTTACCTTTTAAAGCGGGTGAATCTGTGGCTGTGCAGGAGAGCGGCGGGCGAAATGGAACTGCTTGAAAAACTGCCACCCTTCCTCCCCCATAAGGAATGCAAAAAAAAGTTTATATTTGTTGTGTATTTTTTAGTAAATCTCAGTTTATTGAGCAATAAGAAGAGGCATACAATGTGGTACACATGTACAACTAGAACACAATGCGAACATTACAAGTCATAGAAAGAGCACATAGCACAGTGTACATAGGTGCCGCAATGAGATGGTCAACAGTGGAGAGATGGCATCGGGGCAATCATACGGAGAGACTATAGAACAATGCAAGCTCCAAAGTATACAGCATCGCCGAATCAATAAACCGTGAGAATAGACAGGCACACAGGGCCCGCACAATGAACGGAAATAAAATGAAAATAAAACCAAGGCGAGAAATGCGGAATTATGCCGGTGGAGCGTATACAGAAAACCCGTAAGTGAAATGCATACATATACACAGTGGAGAGGTAACAGAGCCAGGGGCATGACAGCGACCGTGGGCACCAGTAGGCCGGCTACACCGTCCCGGGAGAATTAGACAGCAGGGCGGGAAAAACAGGGGAGGTAATAAAGGACTGCCACGGAAGCCATTTCAACTCATGCTTATAAGATAAGCCCTTGGAGGACATAACTAGTTCTTCTATCTGGCGGATGAAACCAACTCTGGCCAGCCAGGCAGAGACAGGCGGGGTTTCAGCCTTCCTCGTAAACCAGGGTATAACCGCCTTGGCAGCATTAAGTAATTGAATGGCAAGGGAACATTTATAGGAGCTAGCAGGGGCATTGTGAATATGGAGAAGAACACTGGACGGATCCAAGGAGAAAACAGGAGGCTCTACATGACGTACCACCCGAAAGACGATGTCCCAATACGGCTTTACCAATGGACAATCCCACCAAATGTGTCGGAAGGTACCCTTGTCCAAGCCACACCTCCAACACAAGGGGGACACATGAGCCACAAAATGATGAATTGGGACGGGGACCCTATAGCAGCGCGTAAGAAGTTTATATGCAGACTCCTGGAGCCTACTGGAGATGGAACAACTATGCGTGAGGGCAATAGCACAGTCCCAAGCTTCTGGATCCACAGTGATACCCAGCTCACCCTCCCACAGCACCAAGAAATAGGGCCTCGTAGAGGCACGATTATCTATATACAATTTGTATATGGTAGAGAGTAGATGAGAAGGCATGGTCGGACTTACACAAAGCGATTCAAAAGGAGTAAGGGGTCTAGCTAACAAAGGAAGCGGGGAAAGGGACAAAATAAAATGCTTAACCTGATGAAAAAGGAACCTGTGGCCAAAGGTGGGCACAGCGTCCGACAACACACGTTCCAGAGGGAGTATCCTGCCACCACCCAAGAACCTGAAGACCCGAACAATGGATTCTCCCCGCGATAGGAAAGGACGAAGCATCGCCCCTCCACCAGGCAAGGGGAACTCAGGATTATGAGAAATTGGGGTCATAGGGCCTGGGGGGCCCAGTAGAGTATTAGCGGCCTGTAAGCGCCTAAGGACCCCAATCGTCGGTGCAACTGTGGGGTGAGCCTTAAAAAGCGGGACCGCGAAGCTAGAAGGCAGCCACGGTATCGCCGAAATATGTTGGGAGAACAGAGCAGCCTCCAGTGGAAGCCATGAGCCTCCCCTACCGTGCGACCACTCCACCACCCTCCGTAAGTGTGAGGCAATCCAGTAACCCTCCACATCAGGTAGACCCATGCCCCCAGCCAATTTGGGCCTGGTCAGGTAGTGAAAGGCCAATCTAGGCGCACCCGAAGACCAAATATATCTGGCGAAGATCCTGCGACAACTCTTAAAGAAACTACGAGGAACAAAAATAGGAAGTGCTTGGATAAGATATAAGAGGCGCGGCAAAACATTCATTTTGATGACCCCCATCCTACCAAACCAAGATACATGAGTGTACGACCACCGAAGTAAATCGGCGGAGATACTAGAAAGGAGGGGAAGATAGTCCCGAGAGAAGAGGTCCGAAGGGTCGGCGGTGATTTGGATACCCAGGTAAGTAAGGGAGCCCAGCTCATGATCAGCACTGGAACCCGAAGGCGAAGGGAGGTTATATAATTTGCTATAAAAGTCGCGAAAGCAGTTAGCAATTTTTGTAGACTCATAATGCAGTGAACCAGAGGAGTCCCTAATTTTATGTATGTGAGAGGCCGAGCGCTTAGCTCGCAATGCACGCGCCAGAAGCCTACCCGGCTTGTCACCAAATTAAAAAAATTTGCTGCGGGTGAGAAGGAAATTCCTGCGAACCCGAGTGTCAAGCAACTCTGACAGCTGGGATCTCAGAACCCCCAGATGATCCACCAATAGTGAACTTATGTCGCAATTCGAGTTCAGAGATCTGACGCGTCAAGGCAACCATGGACGCCTGGCTAGCACGTTTTAACCTGGCACCCAGCTGAATGAAGTGACCCCTTATGACGGCCTTATGGGCCTCCCAAAGCGTATGAACCGGAGTAGCATCCACAGTATTTTCGCGAAAAAACCTAGTCAAATGGCCTGTGAAGTCTGCGACATACTGAGGATTACTGAGTAAATTTTCATTAAGGCGCAAATTAAACTGTTTGGGGGGAGAAGGCGGAAGGCACAAAACCAAGTGCACAGGAGAGTGATCGCCGAAAGTGCAGGCGCCGATAGATGTGGTATGTAAATACGAGAGGTGGTTATGGGATAAATAGAGAGCGTCAATCCGCGAATACCTATTGTGAGGCGGGGAATAATACGTATAGTCGCGCGCAGTAGGGTTCTGAGACCTCCAGGAGTCTGCCAGTTGATTAAGTAGTAGTAAGCGCCTTACCCTCTTAATTTTAGCATAAGGTATATGGGATGTACCGGCGGAACAATCCAATCTCGGATCCATGACCATGTTCAGGTCCCCCCCGAAGACAGTAATGCCTTCCTGATAAGGGGCCAATTGAGAGAGAACTTTCGCCAAAAAGGGGGCCTGGTCCCTGTTAGGGGCATAGACAGTGGCAAAGGTAATTTTATGCGTACCGAGGAACCCCTTCAGAAACAAATACCTGCCCTCTGGATCCCTGTAAACATCAGTACATTGAAAAGGAACTGTCTTATGTATCAGTATCGCAACCTTCTTAGTCTTAGTCGAGGGAGAGCTGGCAAAGTAAGCAGTATGGTAAAGGTGGTTGGACAATTTGGGTTGCTTAGAGCTCAAAAAATGGGTTTCTTGAATAAAGGCAATATGACTCTTTGAAGATCGTAACAAATATAACAGCTTGGAGCCCTGCTGTGGTTTATTTAAACCCCTAACATTAAGGGAAGTGACATGAAGCAAATCAAGGGCCATGAGTAGTACAGCAGACAGTACAACAATAGGCAGTATAATCTCCACCGGACAGTAATCTCGCCAAAATAAAGAATAACCAAAGAAAATACCAAAATACAGAAAAGAACAAAACAGGGCAAAACAGCAGCCCAATGCCAAAGCATCCAATAGTGAGCCAATGGACCAGCCGAGCGGTCAAAAAACCACAACCCATCCTAGAAGGACAGGAGGGCAGGCTCTGGTGGGGGTGAACCGGTAGAACAATATAGACAATACAGAACATAGTCGTGAGTAAGAACAGAGAGGCCCAGGCATGAGCACGCTGCCTCCCCGCCATAGGGTAACTGAAAGATAAGCATTATAGTGGCAATCAGTGTCATTCAGAGTCTAGGGAAGTGCCATCAGAAAGGCAGTGTAGGGTTGGAAAACATAGTGTCGAGAACATCAATAAGTGTGAAGGTATCTGACCACAGCAATGTATGTGTGTGTGTGTATAACAATGCCAGCCGCATGCCATGTAGTATGTGGAAAACCTGGTATTAGCCCTGGACTGAACGATAGCTATAAGCTTGGGCACCGTACAGGTAGTAGGTGAAGATGTAACAAAAACCTCTATAGAAAGCGAGTAAAAGCAGGCCAAACAAAGAAATCATAGTACCCACAAATATCGAGGACAATAGTTCAATAAAAGGATAGATATACGCCTCACAATGTTCGCAGGAGCAAGTCCCGAAGCATAGAGTCCGCAGGCAGGGCGAACAGATGCCGCAGACCGGCATGTGGAGAAAGATGAGCGGCGCGCGTGTAGAAAGAGCAGCAGGCTAGCTCCAGTGAGATGGACGGACGATGTTCCATACGGCCCAGCAGCAACAACGAGGAGAAAACAGGATTGGTAGAGACTTCCGAAAAAATCAGAGCAAATGGGAAGCCCCATTGGTAGGGGATGGAGGCTGCCCGCAGAACTGCAGTAACCGGTTTCAGGACCCGTCGGGTGTGTAATGTAATCGGGGACAAGTCCGGATAGATGAAAACAGGCGAGTCCAGCCACTGAATGGATGGAGCATAGCGGCACTTGCGGATGATCTGCTCCTTGAGCGGGTAGTCATGCAGCCTACAAATTATATCACGCGGAGGACCGCCAGGGTCACCCCGAGGTCTGATGGCCCGATGAGCTCTATCCAGTTTAACCGCAGCGTCAGACGGCCTCTGTAAAATTTCATTAAACAGCGTTTGTAGAGTGGGAGCAATGTCCTCCGGGGGGACTGACTCCAGTATCCCCTGAATCCGGAGATTGTTCCTGCGACCTCTATTATCCAAGTCCTCCAAGCGCCTGGAGAGCATCTTGATAAGGTCAGCGTGAGATGAGGTAGGTTTCCAGATTAAGTCGACTGTGCCCATAAGTCGTGAAGTGTCTTCCTCTGTGGCTGCCTCGCGGTCGCCCAGTTGACGGACATCCAAACGGATTGCGGAGAGCGTGTCCCTTATGCCCTGAGTAGCCCGCTCAATGAGCGGTATCATTTCATCCTTGGTAGGCAAAAGTTTCAGGACCTGCCGCAGAGCCGGATCTTCTGGATGAGAGGCCTCCGAAATGTTGTCGTCCACACAGTCCTCGTGGGAACTGGCGGGAGAAGGCGCCATCTTGGCATGCAGATCCCAAGAGTCCGGTTCAGCAGAGCCCTGAAAAAAACCCCGAACCGAGGTAAGTGCAGCCTTGTCTCTCGGCGGTTGTGACCGGGGAGTCCCGGGGAGTTGATTGTGTTTCCCCATAGCAGAAAAAACAAACGAAAAAGGACACTGAAAGCCAATTTAGGCGGAGAGGAACAGCGGAGCTCAAAGCCTAGGCAGCCATCTTCCTCAGAGGTCATACCACGCCCCTTGTTGTGTATTTTTATTCGGGTTAAAGTTATCCTCTATACAGGGGATGAACTGGTCAAGTGGTGGTTAGCCGTCTGGCTTTAGGGGCGGTCGGCTTGGTTAAATGTTTTGTTTATTGATATGAAGTGAAACTCTGGGTTTGGGCCAAGATTTTCCGTTACAAAGTGTTATTGTTAAACAATAAGTTGATATATCGGTATGGTGGTTACAATATCCCTTACAACTACATGTATTTCTGGCTGCTATTGGGGCACAACTCACAGCACACCACATTTAAAAAAAATCTTGATTAGAAAAACCTATGCACATCAATCATATTTAACCCTGTAAGTGCCAAAATAAATGAAAATACCAGGCACATGAGTACTTTCCAAAAACAGGACAAATACCTAAATAAACTTGGAGGTTTTCTTTTCCCATTTGTACTGGTTGAATATAGTTTTTATAGGTCAAACTGGGAAATTTTTCCTTTTTATCCTAATTTTCTCCACAAGATATATTTCATACTAAATGATGGTTTATATATAATATATATATAATATATATATATATATTATATATATATATATATATAATTTTTCAGCCCTACCTGTGCTAAAAAAAATAATTTATATATGTGTGTGGGGTGCACTAAATTAGTTAGTGGGTAATCACAGTTAAAAGAAGACATAACAAAAATTGCACTGGCTCTAGTGCAAACATGGTAAAATACCAAGGTCCTGATGGGGTTAATAGTGCCAGAATCTTAAATGTGAATATCCAAAATGATTTTGAATCATATGTTTAATAAGTCTTCCTAGCAATAATATTATGTCAGCATAAAAGTGATCCAAGGTAAAATGTACACTGGTGATTGGCAAATGAATCCTCATTGAAATAATGTGCAATTTTGGGGGTTTATTTACAGTTTTTATTAAATTTGCAGATGAAAATACTGAATAAGACATAGCATGAAGAAATATGTGGAGTTTCAGTGAATTAGCTTTACATGTTGCTCCATGAAAATGTATATTTATAGTTATACAATAAAGCTTACAGTACCCAAAGTCAAATGAAAGCAGAAAGAAGAGAGAGGATGGCATAAAAAGCTTACAGTACTACCAGTGGTGTAACTACAGGGTGAAGGGCGCGGCCCTTTAAGGCAGGCTAGTCTTACTGTTCTATGATATAATTCCTTTGTGATGCAGGCGTCACTTTGCAGTATAATGCTGAACTGGTGTCTCTCAAAACCACTTCTAAGTGAAAGCAATGACAATGCAGGTCACTTCGATCATTTTCTTTGTAAACCTTTTCTGTCTGAGTCAAGAACCTTTTGGGATGGTATGTAACCTTAAATATCATGTTTTTATCTTTCAAAGAAAACTATCCAGAACAAAACAATCCAAATGCAACAACAGCAGAATTGTGATACAAATAGATTATCTCAGGCTCACACATAATGTAGTTTTATAACCTGATTGTGTTGCTGTCTAAAACTGGTAAAGCATGGCCTTAATAGTTTATTTAAAATTGTTATAAATAGGAAAAAATAGTGTTACCATATGACCAAATTAAGATGCTTCCCCAATGGTCTAATAAACCCATTAAAGAGAAGGGACAAAATAAGTGGGAAACATTCCTCTCTCGGGTTTAGCCTGTTAATGTCTATATATATATATATGATATAATGTCCTGGAATATATGCCTTTCAGACGCTCCCAGTTTAAGCGACCCTTATTCCGGTCACTGCAAGAGACGAGAAAGAGGAGGAAAACAAATACTTTAAAAAAGCTCTATATGTGTCAAAAAAAATGATGAAGTGTGCAATCAACAAGCTTTGCCCTCATTTTGCATGCATAGTAGGCTCTCTTGATTGTATTTTTCAATAAATAAAACATTAAGTTGCAATAGTTAATACTTAAAAAAGTCATGCAAAACGATTGGCTTTAGAACACTACATTAGTCTTTTGGGCGGTACTGACAGCTCTGTCTTATCTTCTATTTAGAGATTTCCTGATCTGGTAGATGAATGTGCTCTCTGGCAACACATTGAATGTGCCCTTGTGGCAATCCCATCAGTAATTGTGCTGCTCTGGGTTGTGATGTCAGCTTTAGAGATGTACACATCTTCTCTGTTAAGTTCTAAAAGGGAAGAATCTGTAACCATACAGAAGTCTTCACCAGAAATGAACTGCAAATGTGGACACCAGTCACCAATGCCGCTATTTCCATTGAGCCATGACCTGGCTCACAACATCAAGCAGGTCCAAGCTAAAAAAATGGAAGAAGCCACTGAGAAATGTATCCTGAAAATACGGCAACATGTGAGACTGTTGTCAATGAGATTTGCACAAAAGAGAAAAGTCACAAAAATGCCCAAGAAAACCATCCCGGAGCCTGTGCACGTTCCATTGGGACAGTGTGACCTAAAGGAAAACCAGAAGCAGCACAGTGAAAACTTAAGCGAAAACAAGAAACGTAAAGTAAGCTTCAGCAATGCCGTGACTGTGTATTTTTTACCCCAGGAACCTGAAGACATCTAATTTCTGAGTAGCAAGATTAAGTCAACATTACGATTCATCTTTCAGAAGCTCCTTTGCTACTTTCTGCGCTGCAGAACTTGCCAACAGCAGGAGCCACCAAGGTCCAGGATAGCCGTGATACCACTTTACAATGGAAAGTAATCACCTAAATGGAAGCCTACACCCCCTTCTCAATAGACTTCGTTATTTCTCCTCCCCTTCTCAGAATTCCTAAACTTTGCAAATAAAAACCATACAATCAAAATGGTTAACTTCCACAGATGTATTTTAATGCAATTGAATAAAAAAAAAATTAAAAAAAATCATGTCTGCCTGTATATCCTACTTTAATATTGGTTTGGATTTTATAAAGGGAGGTTGATCTTCTCGTATCTTATGCTAAAACTAAATTATTGTCCAATAAAAGCAAACAACCTAGTAATAGTTTACATATTAAAATAAGGCTCATGATTATAAGACGACCTTGTATATAAGACGAGTGGTATTTTTCCAAGCATTTGCTCTGAAAAAAACATTGTCTTATATTCGAGCAAATACGGTAATAATTGACAACTCAGAGTGGTATGAGGTGTTTGACAAGGAATACACTCCTTGTCACTGATTGAGACCCGATATAAATGAATTAATAACTGGTATATGGTTCCCTCTAAATTAGTTACATTCTCCCACGCTGAGAATAACATACGTTTGAGATATAAAGACAAAGAGGGAACCTACTTACATATATGGTGGGAATGTTTTAAGGTTGCTCTACTATGGAAGATGGTAATCGAACTAATAAAAAATATAAAATCTGTTGATAGATCTTAAGCCAGAAATATGTGCTTTACATTAAAAGCAGTAAAGTATGAGTAAACAATAGAGTTTAATAACCATGCATAATCTTATTGCTGCAAAAATAATCATACAAGGCAATGGAAGTATGATTTAGGGCAGGGGTGCCCAAGTTTTTTCTGCAGTGGGCTACTTCGTCAGAATTGTATACGTGTGCAGGCCGCACTCATTTTTCCCTTTGAGAAAATATTGCCTTTAATAAGATATGCAGATTAAAATAAAGTTAAATGACACAAAACCTTTACGTTTCCTCTCACTGATTTCTGGGCCTAGAAAGTTTTGTGACTACAAATTCAGGATTCAGGATAATTAAAAATGAAATAGTTCTATTTATTCTAGGGATGCACCAAAATGAAAATTCTGGACCAAACATTCACGGTTCACTTAGCCAAAACTGAAAACGACCCCCCGCCTTTAAAAATAATAATAAAAACTCACGTTTTTAATAAAACTAGGTGACACACCACAATTGAACAAAAAAAAATTAGCAATCACACTCCTATCTTACTCAGGCAACCAGTAAATGCTGGTACCTAGGCATGATGAGACTGTGCTTGCTGTGATTGCTGTTGGCAATCACACTCCTATAATGCCAAGTCAGCCAGTACACACTGGCTGCGTACAGGGTGGCTGTAAGTGATGTGCAGTCCCTATACTGCTGGCAGCATCAATACACAAGAGGGGCAGCTAGCTAGGTTTCAGCATGTACTGGCTGACTTGGCATGATAGGAGTGTGATTGCTAACAGCAATCACAGTCCCATCATGCCTAGGTTCCAGTATTTACACATCCAACCAGTAAATGCTGGAACCTAGGCATGATGGGACTGTGATTGCTGTTAGCAATCACACTCCTATCATGCCAAGTCAGCCAGTACATGCTGGTACAGGATGGCTGTAAGTGATGTGCAGACCCCATACTGCTGGCAGCATCAATACACAAGGGGGACAGCTAGCTAGGTTTCAGCATGTACTGGCTGACTTGGCATGATAGGAGTGTGAATGCTAACAGCCCTGATTTAGGGTTTATACAGCCACAATTCAAAAAAAATTTGAATTTTTACGTAACTTTGAAAATGCTAGGTGCACTCGCGCTGTTAAGTGATTTGCCAAAAGTCAGGAATTAGCACTATAAATAGAAGGGGGAGAAGGGGTTGTAGTCATGCCTCAAGGCGAACTGCTGGCCACTTTTACTTACCTTTTAAAGCGGGTGAATCTGTGGCTGTGCAGGAGAGCTGCGGGTGAAATGGAACTGCTTGAAAAACTGCCACCCTTCCTCCCCCATAAGGAATGCAAAAAAAAGTTTATATTTGTTGTGTATTTTTATTCGGGTTAAAGTTATCCTCTATACAGAGGATGAACTGGTCAAGTGGTGGTTTGCCGTCTGGCTTTAGGGGCGGTCGGCTTGGTGTAAATTATAACACAAAAGAATCCTACCACACCTTTCATATATAGTATCATGACATAAATATCTTGGTGTATATAAGGATCACATTTCCAATACAGGGAAACTCATAACAAATTGTACACCAAGAAAAAAAGCCCTTATATTATAAAATATATATTACTTTATTATACAAAAAAATATAAAAACACACACAGCATTTCATAAGTTGGACAACAGAGGTCTCTTGAAAACAAATCCGAACATATGGAGGAACTATAATTACATATATAAAGTGACTTATATGCATATGGACAATCAATAAAGAATAAGGTGCTTATCACTTTAATAATATTATGAATTACTCACTATGGAGTGCACCCATACCCTCCATACCATATTGTATCTTTGTGAAGTTACAAACATACACAAATAATCCAATAATCCAAAATGTCCAAAAAGTACCCATAAATATAACCTCCACTTCCCCTACAACGTTTCGGTCCTCCTTTTTCAAGGGGTCGCTGTTATTGCCTTATCATGTAGATTTATATATATACCCCTCCCATAGGAAGCTGCGTGTTGAAACCAAACTGGCGCCGGCGCCGCGTCTCCGCCCAGCAATTCACTGCCTCGTATCCGATGCCTCTTCCACAGTGCGCAGGCTCGAGAAAACATTCATCGAGCATGCGCATCGAGGTCCTGTTTTAGCCCGTTGCTTTGACCTAGGTGCGCATGCTCGATGAATGTTTTCTCTTTACAATGGAAAGTAATCACCTAAATGGAAGCCTACACCCTCTTCTCAATAGACTTCATTATTTCTCCTTCCCTTCTAAAAATTCCTAAAATTTCCAAACCATACAATCGAAATGGCTTACTGTCCACAGATGTCTTTTAGTATAATTCAATAAAAAAAAAAAAACTATTAATTAACTATTTAATGCAGGAGGAGAACACACAAGTATAGAATATTCCCTGACCCATACACTGCCACTAATGTCCGCCTGTATATCCTATTTTATTATTGGTTTGGATTTTATAAAGGGAGGTTGATCTTCTCGTATCTTATGCTAAAACTAAATTATTGTCCAATAAAAGCAAACACCCTACCATTGAAATAGTGTCCAAGCATTTGCTCTGAAAAAAACATTGTCTTATATTCAAGCAAATACTTTAATAATTGACGACACAGAGTGGCATAAGGTATCCCACAGGACCCACCAATAAACTTGCGGGTGCGGGAGGTCTTGCTGGGGTTGCGGGTGGGAGCGGGTGGTCAGGCACTGTACCTGTAATCCTGCGCAGTCCTGCAAGGCTGCTCCCTTACAGTGTCTCCTCTCTTGCTTCGTCCAGGAACAAAACGGAGTCACCGAGATGTGACGTCACTTCCCATGAGAGACGCTGTGAGGAAGCAACTCGAGGGCAGCCTTGCGGGACTGCGCGGGAAATCTGCAGTTCAGGTAAGGAGGTGGGCTTGATTGGCCACAAATGTGGCGGGAGCGAGCGGGAGTGGAACACCCACATTGAGGGAGCGGTCGGGATTAGGGGAAAAATCAGCGGGAGCGGGATTAAAAAAGCAGCCCCGCGCAGGGCTCTACTGCAAAGAGGAGGGGGACAAAATCCTTCCTGTGCGAACCTGGTGGCCAACTACACGAAACGTCTGACCTCTGACAAGGGTTTTGCCACCAAGTACTAAGTCATGTTTTGCAAAGGGGTCAAATCAATTTCTAACTTATTTGAATTGCGTTATTCTGGTATTTTTGTTGTTATTCTGTCTCTCACTGCTCAAATAAAATTATAGACTGATCATGTCTTTGTCAGTACAAACTTACAAAATCAGCAGGGGATCAAATATTTTTTCCTTCACAGTAGGTAGTTTTCATTTTTAGACCAATTTATTAATTAAAGTCATTTTTATATTTTTTTACAAAGCCAACTAAAAAGGACAGGGTTGCTGAACAATAGCAGGCTACTGATCCTTAAGCATCAGTAGGGAATTAGTTTCAAGATTATGGATATGATGTTTTGCTTAGGGTCCCACAAACCTAGAGCCGCCCTGTGTATTTCTTCTTTGTGACCTTAGCCAGCATGTATGTAAATAGTAGCTCAGTATCTGAATAACTGTGTCCCGTAAATTAAAATAGTTATATAAATTTACTCATATTGCATGTTCATATTTCACTACCTTGCTACATATCAATATTATTTAATAATAAAAAATAATGTCCTGTAAAATAAAAAGAGATTCATGGTCTTCTTCAACTATGCACCCAAATTGTTTTAAAACTTGATTTATTTACCAGACACAGGAACATTGATAACAATATCATATTTGTATAGTTATACATATTACAAAGCAAGACAGTGTTAATATAGTATGTTCTCTGTACGCCTTGTACTTTTTAATGAGGTTCAGACATATTCTTCTGATTGAGTACATTAATTCACAAAGCTTTTTTTATTAGTGAATGTTAAAAGGTTCGAGAGCTCTACAGAGCATGTTACAAAGCTCTATCCTTACTGCCCCGTGTATCATATTGTATCATATTTTATTATATTTACTTATCAATGCATACTTTCTAAACATTTAATATGATGTAACCATACCGTTAGACGGTACACATTCTAGAGAAGGCCATTCTCCTAATTCACGCTGAATTCTAAACTACGGATAAAGCCATAACGTTGCATGCAAGTGCAAGAAGGGATTTTCAAGAATTTACCATTTTACAAAATTCTGACCTGTCCATCATGTCAAGTGTTATGTAGACATCTTGATTACTGAGGTACCTTTTCTTCCACCTCTCCTGTGACATCCAATTACTCCCCTCTTTGTTCTTTCCACAACTTCTGTCTAACGTTACCATTTCTTCCAACTCCAACATTTCAAGGATTGTACCTGTGCTGTACCTATTTTCTACAATTCCAAGTATTTTTTGTTAAACTGTCTACTGCTAACATTAAACGTGCACAAAAACTCCACCTATTTAAAGAAGCCCCTTCTAATAACCTTAACCTGTATCCCCAAGCCACTGACTTCTCCCCATTCCCTTCACTACAGTTAAATCACCCTCAAGCAGACCCTCTCTGTCTCATTGCCCCCTCAACCACCTAATACATTGCAAGTTTGCCAGACCTGGGCCCTCTTCCCCTTCTGCACCCCCTGGCAGTTTGAATGATTATTTATTATTCTGTGGTTATTCCATGCTCTCTCTTGCTCTGCTTTTCCCAGAACCGTACTGCTTGGCCCAAATGCTATCGTTAATATTTCTCAGTTATATCAAAATGCCTTGCAGCTTTTTTAATTTAACCACTGTGACATAAGGTTAACATTTATTTAAGCCAGGGCTGTTGAAAAGGCAGATCTTTGGCCGTAGTTAAGCAACTCATTATTTCCAAATAAACAAAACTCCCCAGAAAAGTGAGCATAAAATAATCTCTAAGAAGAATAAAGAGGATTTACACATTTATAAACCACTGATTTTCACCTGGTGTCAAGTGGAAAGTCAAAAGTATAATGGAATGAATTGCCACGGTTTTCCTCAAAGCGCAGAAGCTATCTGGGGCAGTTTTCAAGTAAGAGGAGTATTGAGCACACAAAGTATAGGAATTTAAACATGCCTACATAAATATGTAGTATATGTCTCAGGTATTTAGGTGAAAAGGGTTGTTTTTATCCGCTATTATGATTTGCTTGCGTTATAATTTCCCTTAAATGTGCTGTGCCACATACCCTGCTAATTTTAAACTTTTGTAACTAAATGCAGTATTAGAAATATAAATTCTACTACCGCTGAATGTCCAACCCCTTCTTAGAAATAATTATGTAAGTACATTTTCCTTAATCATAATTAATCATAAGTGGAATGGAGTTAAAGAGGATATGTGCTTGTATTGTGCAAGCGTCACAGAGGATAAATATTTCACCGCATTTTGATTACCCTTTAGAAATGTATTTACAACTTTTTAAACAAATAAAGGTTACCTTGTGTTTGTCTGTAGAACGTGGAGTCACTTCCACATATGCTTCCTTCATTCTCTAAGCTTTCATCGATAAAATTTCCTTCTGTGAGAAATTTCAAAATATTACCACACAGCTTTTTAGTAAGAAAAAAATATTTCATTTTAATGTACCACAAAAAAGGTTTCACAAAAAAAAATAATAACAAAGTGAAAAGTCTCAATGTATTCTGTGATGTTTTAAAGGAACTATCCCTACTTGTAGAGGGTTTGTCCCTGTACCCTGAAGTTTGGTGAAGTTAGACCTCATGGTATATACAGTGTCTTATTTAATTTTTATAAACCTGCCAGCTTATTAGTGAAAAAGAAATATCAGTTACCAGATGCAGACTGAAGAGAATAACTTTTTTCAGCATATTACATTGGAATGTCTGTTGCAGGATGTTGTATATGTGTTTGTGTGTGTATATATAAGATACTCCACTATCCAAAAGACCAAGTTTGTGGCCTTGGTGTAACACTTGACTCAGCTCTCTCCTTCATCCTAACGCCTTTACCTGAAGAACATCTTCAGAATTCGCCCATTCCTCATACAAGAAGCAACAAAAATATTACTCCAGTCCCTTGTGATAACGCGTCTGGACTATTGCAACTCCCTACTAACTGGTCTCCCTCTCTCCCGCCTTTCACCGCTTCAGTCGTTCCTCAACACTACACTAGATTAATCTTTCTCTGTCACCATTCCTCATCTGCTGCTCTACTTTGCCAATCACTCCTTTGGCTCCCCATACCTTCCAGAATACATTTCTAACTTCTGACCCTGACGCAGGAACGCAGCAGGGTCATGTGATGTAACGTAACATGATTCTGCTGGGTTCCAGCATTCCCTTGGCAGTACAATAGACACAGGTAAGCAGTGGGCCCCTGCGGAAGTGATTGTGATTTCGCAGGCCTTATACAGCCCAGGGGCAGGGTGTTCCCCACCTCTGATCTAGACATTGTCTACTCATCCCCACCCAAGCAGTCCTCTTCTATTGTTTCACTTTCCCCTCAACCACCATTTAGATTGTAAGCTTGTAAGTGTGTGACTTAATCCCACTGATTGTAACAGCACTATGGAATCTGCTGCCACTATATAAATAAATGCAATGTAATGGGAAGAGGGAATTTTATACCCCTAAACTACAAGGTTTTGGTATGGTATTGGCTGAGTATGCTCTGAATTCTTACTTTATTTTATATACTTATTGGTCTTTATTATTCTAGAAGCAACCCACAAATCTGAATGTGTATACCTTTTATGTGAATATTTGTCAAACAACAACTACACAGAGGATACACTACGCCCTTTGGAAATGACATCTAACCGGCATCTTTATATCTAAACCTACATATAAGCAGATGTATACCTTTTATACTTTTAGTAAAGTGAACACTTTTGATAATTATACATTTCATATGCGCACCCTTACTTTCTATGTCTTTTGGAATTATCGTTGTGTTAAACCTATGGGAATGTTCCATTGATTAGTTTTGTTGTAGACCAAATATTTATTAAGAAACATCCACAAAACTTCACTTTCCTTTAAAAAATAGACACATTAATAGTTTGTTTTTATTGTTTAACAAAATGCGAGGTTTATTTATTTTATGCAACCACAGGCCTGGAAGTAACTTCCATCATGCTTCAAAGCTGCCTGCACTCATTCTTGTACCGCTATCAACACCTTCAGTCCAGAGCACCTGCTACCATTTTTCTGCAACTTAGTTCCTCTGTTTTCATGAATACCTGAGTTGCTTGGCCTTGTTTCCACATCGGAGGAATGGCTATTTGGCCTCAAGTCTTACATAAAGGCAACTTCCAGACTTCTCTGGACAGTAGATGGGTGTATCAGAGTCCCACAGTTTTCTGCTGACCCGACGGCACTGCTTAAGATTGCAAAGGGATCTTTTATCTGCTGCACTAAGCTTCCTTGGTCGACCATTGCATTTGGGGTCCTCAACATTGCCTGTTTCTATGTGCTTATTCAAAAGAGCTTGGTCAGAACATCTGGAAACCCTTGCCTGCCTTGAAATTTCTTGCCAGCGAGAGACCTTGCTTATGCAGTAAGTTGTGTCTTGTTATGGTGCATGACTTTCAACATTAAAGTCTTCAGGAATCTCAACTTGTTTGTGAGGTTGACTGTTTCTCTTCTAGTTTTATTCCTCCTACATAGCTGTTTTGTTTCGGTTAATGATTGCGTTCCAACCTACATATTCAATTATTTATCATTACAACTTGTTTGGTATGATTGTTTAATCATACACCTTACTATATGCCTACATAATTCATGACTTTGTGCAAGTGTACCTAGAAGAATTACTGTTTTGAAGGTAAATGGTGGTCACACCAAATATTAATTTGATTATATGCTACAGGTTATATGGGTGCTGGCAAAAATCAGCAAGATAGGGCTCAGGTAAGCAAAAGGGACTGGCCAATGTAAATATGTGTTCACACGAAAATAGCTCTGAATTCATTCAGGTGAACACTGCAGCTCTTCCCTTGGGAAGTGCCTGACCCCAAACCAACCGGCCTTGAGATCTATTCAACTAAATATGTTCAGATAATTAAAAAAATAATAAACTTCCACTAAACCAAGGTAAAACAACACATTGCAGGGTGTGTTTGCTTTAGCTGAGTGTACCCATTGAAATTATTGTTTCCCTTGCTGACAAATGCATGGGAGGATTCAACAGAATCCCCCTCCTTGCTGCTGTGCATCCAGCTCAAGCAAGCGGTCTAATGAGATCCCTGTGCACACGTGCAGAAAGCACACCCATTGATTTCACATGGAAAAGTGGTACTCACAAAGTATTTAACTATGCATTCTTGAAGGGTCCAGCTAAATGAGATGTTAGACTTACCTCTTAATTTGTTCATATCTATATGGTGAAGAGTATAACTTTTTAACACAATTTTGTATTGGTGCTGTGAGAATTAAGCTGAGAACCAGAATCTGTAGTGGAATTTAGGGAGTTATTTGAGGTTGTGACCCAATTAATTTTAAACTTTTCATCTTGCCAAGAGTTTCCGTGTGTTTGTAAACTAATGGAAGCACAGAATTAATCCCGGGTAGTTTCCCCTCCTGTGGTATTTCATATATGGATTCTTCAAATACATAAGGTGCAAGGACTACCAAACAGACATTTCAATTTTATAACAGGTTGGAATGGGAAGAAAACTAAATACCTGTAATGTCGGCACAAGCTCCACTTTCCAAACGATGCTTTCTGTATAGGTTTTTCAGGACCTTGGCACTACCAAAACGCTTGAAACGACTTTTCACGTTATTATAGTACCATTCCAGAGACTGTGTCCTCAGGAGCCTGAAAACCAAACAAATTGTTGTTAATGGCAAAGCAGCATTGATAAATGGGTAAGAGGGTAAATACATTTTAAATAAATTGACAGTACACCAATTTACAAAACAGCCAACTACTTATATGATAAATGCACAAAAATTCTATAGCTGGCTAACAAGTAATCTCAGACATTAATGTTACCACACAAATAAGAAAATAAGAGATTAGTTCGATTAGTTCGTAATCCGCAGTTCCAGCATGGAGTGGTGGCCGTTAATGACTTCATAGACCAAAAAAACGGGCAGATAAAGCCTATGTTACCCATAAACTCCTCTTCTTGATGGGCCTTGCAGAACACTTAGTATGTCCAAAATGTCAGTTACCCGATCCTGACCTCTTTCATGGCCTTTGGTCATGTAGCTCCAAGATTTACACGCTTATATTTCTCGAACTTTGGGCATGCATTTTCAACTCACAGTGGAATGGGCGGTGTTTGGTTTGATTCGGTGTAATATACATTCAAGTGCTATTTGGACCAAACCCCTTCTCATTATCCTATTAGCAGTGGGTAAACGAGCCGTATTGTTGCAATGGATATCCCAACAACCACCATCACTAGCAATGGTCCTGCCTCACTTGCAATTTATATTTCGTATGGATTGGCTTGAGTCCATCCTCCACAAGGAGAGCAGAGTTAAACAATTTATCGATCGTTGGTCACCATATATTGTAACCTTGGATAGGGATACACGTCAGCCACTTTTTTGTTAACACTACAGAATGGTATTGCCTTCAAGTTTTGAGGGGGTCTATGCCCCATTGCGGGGTTTTAATGTTAAGCTCCAACTTGGGGTCTTGGGATGACCTGGTGGAGTCCTGGTGGTACATGAGTTGTAAGTTGTGAATTCCCATGGCTAGCTCCATTTGTTATGAGCCATAATGGATGAGCCATTCTTCCCTTCCTTCTTATATGTGCTACAGTAACAGTACTGTTGTTTTTGGTATCCTCATCATTGAGTGGATTAACCATATGATGCTAATGAGTTTTCAGTGCCTTTTATTACTTCTTTCACCAGTGTACCAATGCAATGTTACTCTTCTAAATACGTCATAATATGTCATAATGCACGTTGATGCCAACATGTTTGACTGCGCTTCTCCAACCAATAAAGAAAGTAATTTAAAAAATAGTGCAGGCCCTTTTTCCCCCTTTTTTTCTCTGGTTATATTTTTAAGAGTTTGATGCAACGCTTGTCCTTTTTGCTGCTTACACTGGGGCTCATCACTGTCTTTTATATCTATCAAAATCTATAGTAACAGCTTTTATGTCTTGCGAACGCATTTCCAATTGATTGCACTTAAATATTTGAATTGATATTCTACAAATGTGCTTATATGATGAATTCTTGCTTCGTTATTTTGTATTGTTATTTTATCATAATCAGACAATAGATATCGTGATTCATTATTGAATCCACCTGTATAATAGCTGCTGCAGCAAAAGGCTGACGGGGGTCATTACTCACATGGAATATGTTTTATGTTTTTCTTGTACTGTAACTCATCTAATTAGGCCAAAAAATTGAGCTGAAATGGAATTGCAATTAATATGTCTTTGAGAAATTTGTCTGCAAGGTAAATATATAATATGAAGAGATGAGTCGTTAACCCACAGACTGCTAAATTGAACTGGCAAAACGTAACTAAATATAGACTAATTCTAATATGTTCTAGATTAACAGAACATATATAATTCCAAAATAATGCCCCAGCGGGGACAAGGGTAAGTTACAGCTAAAACTAACCGGGATCAAAAATACCCTTATTATTACTCCACCCTAAAACATAACTTTTATAGAAGTTTAAAAACACCAGTCCTACCATAAAAGGTATACGTCACTGTGACATGAGGGCATATGCCCACAGTCGTACACCAGTAATAGTATCACATCATATATTCTGTTGATGGATGCAACAAGAATAATTGAATTATGACCAGTGACACAGGCTTATTAAAAAAGACAAATAGCCCCCCTGACATGTTTCGCTCCTCAGAGCTTCATCAGAGGTCTGGGCTAAGAGATTAACTAAGCAAAGGGAAGCTACTGCTTCACAAATTTACAAACTGAAGAGCTATTAGTGATGTGCCACTTGCTTTAGTGTATTAAGACATCAGTAAGTCTTGTTAGGAGAATGAGTAATTTCTAGGTTACTATTTCTAGGCTATCAACTGAATAAAAATACCACACTTCTGCACACTTTTGCTGCTGACATGTTTCAGTGCAATTATTTCCGAATCATAGCCCCAAGTAATTTTATTAAGAAAGCCATGTGAAATGAGTGGTTAGTTCCCGAATAGTACTGTGCCATTTGGTTTCCTGACTCTATTCACTTACAGTGCGGTCAAAAAGTATTTGTCCCCTTCCCGATTTAATATATTTTGTCACACTTTAATGTTTCAAATAATCAAACTAAATAATGTTAGAAAGGTATAAGTAAACACAAAATGCAGTATTTAAATGATGATTCTCATGTATAGAAGGGAAAAAAAGCTATCAAACCCTACCTGGGCCTATTTGAAAAAATAACTTAGTTACTAAATCGACCTTTAACCAAATTTAATTGATCATTTGGTACAATTTCACTAGACACTAGGCTTTATTACTGCCAGCCCTGTCGATTCTAAACATCAACTTAATAGAATCAATCTTGCAAAGTGAAGTAGTCTAAAAAGTCTCAAAAAGCTACATACGATACCACAATCTAAAGAAGTTTAAGAACAGATAAGAAACATTCACTGTCATCTATCTGTCTGGAAAGGGTAAGAAATCCATTTGTAAGGCTCTAGGGCACCAGGTAAGAACAGTGATTATTACAAATGCAGAGGGGTCAGTTCATGATTCCACATTAAGAAAGACACTGTGTAAAAATAGTATCTATGGGCGAGTTGCAAGGAGAACCTGCTGACCAAAAGAACACAAGGCTCATCTCATATTTGCAAAAAAAATATCTTGATGACCCTCAAGACTTTTTGGGTCTTGAAATGCTTTTGACTTGATAAAGGGAGGACTCCCGAAAGCTCGTCTATTACTTTAAATACTGTTAGTCCAATAAAAAAGGTATTACAAGATTCTGCAACATTCTGGTTTTTGCATTCAAGACTTTTTGGGATAATAGTCTGTGGACTGATGTTCAAAATGTAACTTTTTGAAAGACATGGGTACCGTTACATTTGGCATAAAGCTAACAAAGCATTCCACAATTACAACATAATACAACAGTCAAACAGGGTAGTGGGACTGCTTTGCTGGTTTAGGAACTGGGCGACTTGCTTGATGGAACCATGAATTCTGCTCTCTACCAGGAAATCCTGAAGGAGACTGTCCAGCCATCAGTTTGTAACCTAAAGCTCAAGGGGAGTTGGTTTAGTCCACATCTGAATGGATCAAAATAAACAAAATTAAGATTTTGGAGAGAGATGCTGTGGCATGACCTTAAAAACCGCAGTTCAAGCTTAAAAAGTCTCCAATGTGGCTGAATTAAAAGAATTCTGGCAAGAACAGTTGGCCAAAATTCCTCCACAGTGATGTGAAATATATTGCCAGTTATCACAAATGTTTGATAGCAGTTGTTCTCCAGCTTTCCAGTTGACTTCTGTTTATAAATTACCTACTGAGTTACACAACCTTAACTGTTCCACAAAATACAGTCTCCTTTTTCAGGCAGTAACAAAAAACAGACAGATGCGGAATGTAAAAAAAAAACACTGCAATGCTGTAAAATAAAAATAAAAAGTAATTAAAGGAAAATGCAGTATAATAGATTACCTCCAGTCTGTAAGCTTGAAATTAATATCAACTGGAGAAACTCTAATGGTGTTTTTTTTGCTATGTTTGTTGTTATCTTTGTAATGGTTAGGAATTCAACCATAAATATATACCATTAATCTACAGATATTAATACTTTCACTTCAGAAGCCTTTTTGCAGCACAGCTTGATAAAAGATTACCACCCTGTCCACAAGGACTATAATTCAGAAATGCTACTACAGAGAGCGCGTTCCTCCATCTTTCATTTTATCTGTTCTAGTCTGAGGCAGAAAGCGTTCTGAGCATTTTAATGCGTGTATTTGCAGGTATATTCGAATCAGCAATAGACAAAAACAATTTCCAGCTTACGCACAAATAATTTAAAGTGGAGTAGCTACTGGAGGGAGAAAATGGTTCTGTGTCAGCAGAGGGCAAATGGGAGCCAGAATGATTGATGTTTTTACTGAAATATCTTTATTACATATAAACTTTTATCATTAATTGAAAACAGGTTGGGCAATAAAAGGTTAAAATAATAGGGGGAGGCAATTTTCTGTAGCGTTAGTATATATATATATATATATATATATTGGAACTGCATGCAATATTTTTCCTGCACATATGGTAGAACAGAGTAGGAGCTGTAGAATGCCCAAATGAGACAAAGTGAGTGAGTGGCAGCGTGTAAGTGTGCATAAACAGTTTGATTTTCCCAACAGGGTCGGCTTATATGCAGGCCTTTCTTTTTTTCTTTCATTAAGACCCAAACTTTGCCTTATAATCGAGCAAATACGATATTTATTTGCTTTATGCCTTCAGTGTTGAGTTTAAATGTGATATACCTGAAATGCTGTGTTTCCATGTTTTTATTTGATCTTTACCTGAAATACATGGGTGAGGACAGGTGAGTTTGCATACTGCTGTGTCCTTCAATATAGTGCCCTCAAAGTCTATGAGAATATATGACCCAATACAACAATAATACAACATACAAACGTTTTTCAAATAGAGATAACCCTATGAACACTCTTATAATGTGAGTGAAAGGTATACATTTTTTATTCTTCTATACAGTTTTTTTCTATTTATTTAATAATTATTCGATTTAGTTTATATACGATCTAAATAAATAGGGATTAATACTGAGAACACTTTTTTATGTAAATTTATATTTTGCTATACCTTATATAGTTTAGTTTGTATGCAAGTTGTGATGGTTGTGATTTCGGTTTGTCACATGTAAGGAACTTATGCTACGTTACATATCCTTAAAAATCTTATGTAACTAAAATAATCAGTTCTAACATCTTTAATTCCCTTGTTATTTATCAAACTTTCCTCAAAATGTGTTCTTGCCTTAGGCGAAAAAGGAGCTAGTTGTGGCTCTGTAGCACATGGAGCATATTAAAAAGCGAAACTGGTTGGGATCGCTGACAAAATATTTCTTGGGGGTGTCAAGACATTGTGTTCTATTTCTGACGGTCAGTGTCAGAAATGTTGCAATTTCTCATAATAGTATGTCACAATTTTTAATGGAACCCAACTGATTTCTTATTGCTGGCATTTGCCAAGTTATGGCTTACCTCATTTACTATTTTATCAGCATATCATATTACTTAACAGTAGAGATTACCACAAGATATTTGAAATAAGAAATAATAATAAAATATTTAGAGTACATAAAGAATATTTACTATTGTTTATAAATTGTAAAACATATCCAGTATCAAATCATTTTGGTTGGTATGTTTACAAAATGAAAGAAAAACAAATTGACTAAATTAAAGCGCTCTTTAGAGTATTGGATAATCTTCAAATTAAACCCATTCTTGAGGGAATAATCACAGCTAAAAACTGATTAATGAAACATGGCAATAATTTGTAAATTTCAGTAGCATGCAAAAATATTCTACAAAAATATTCCAAATCATTCACTTGGGATTACCTGCAAAAAAACATTAACCAATGTTTCTGCTCCTTGAGCAGTGTGGTATACAGTAATTTAGTTAGTAGTTTAGTTAGTAAGTTAGCATTGTGGCTGCAACTAACGATTATTTTCATAATCGATTAGTTGGTCGATTATTTTTTCGATTAATCGATATGCCACTCTGTCCCACTCCAGATATGCCTTATACCCCTAGATATACCCCTCTGCCCCCCAGATATGCCTTATATCCCCATATGCCAGTGCCCTCTGATATGCCTTATACTCCCAAATATGTCCCCCCAGACTTACCCCCTGTGCGGCAGACTCCTTGGGGTCTAGTAGGGGCAGTCTGTGAACGTGCAATGCGCGTAGACAACCTTTGGTGGTGGCCGGAACTTTCGCTGGAGCTTCTGTGACTGAGAACTGCAATATTATGTGACGCCGGTGTTCCATCATAGAAGCCCCATTGCACAGACGCCCGCCAGCTGTCAGAGAGGAAGATCCAGGGCCCATGCAGTGCTGCCGGGGATCTGGATCATAGTGTTATTATAAGATATATCTTATAGCGTTATTATATTTTTCAGAGAATTTGCTCTGGAAAAAACTAGGGCTGCACCGAAATGAAAATGAAAAACCGAACCAAAACCGAAAATGACCCCCCTCCTTAAAAGAAAACAAACAATAACCCCCCACATTTTTACTAAAAGTAAGTAACACACCAAAACAGAGTAACAAATGCAATATTAATATATATATATATATATATATATATATATATATTGTTAACAGCAATCACACTGCTATCATGCCAGTACATGCTAGAACCTGTGCACGATAGGAGTGTGATTTCAATAACAATATTACTTATATGATTGTTAGCAGCAATCACACTCCTATCATGCAAAGTCCGCCGGTACATGCTGGAATCTAGGTATGTCTGGGCATGATAGGAGTGTGATTGCTGTTAACAATATTTTATATATATATATATCTTATAAAGAGAGAGAGAGAGAGAGAGAGAGAGAGAGAGAGGTGTTGCATATTTTGTACAATTTTGGTGTGTTACTTACTTACTTAATAAAAATGGTTAACACACCCAAAAAAAAATCAATAACAATATTATATATAACAGCAATCACACTCATATCTTGCCCAGGCAGCCAGCACATGCTACAACCTGGGCATGATAGGAGTGTGATTACAGGCTCCCTATGCCATCACCCCCCCACACACACACACACTCATACACTCATTCATTTAAAGATGCTAATTCATTCCCTTAATCACACATACTTGCTCATACACCCTCCTCCACCCCCTTACCTGAACTGCAGATCTCTACCTCGCAGACTACTACAGGGGCCCTGCTGCTTCCTCTTGAACAACTTCTCTTGCCACACCTCCAGGGGAAGAAGGAAATAGCAGAGTCACGTGATGTGAATTCATGTGAATCCGCTGGGTTCCTGCCTTTCCTGGCCGAGACACCGTGCGACCAATGCGCAGGTAAGCAGCCCAGCCCCTGCGGACGATTATTTTCGGCCATTTTTTTATTTCGGGATTTTGCTGATAATGCCCATTTCGCCCGATATATTTCGCCACCGATATATCAGTGCATCCCTAGAAAAACCCCTCATCTTATAATCGATAAAATCGATTCAACTAATCGATAATGAAATTCGTTGGCAAATATTTTCATTTGATTATCGATTATTATCGATTTTATTGATTAGTTGTTGCAGCCCTAGTTAGCATTGATAGAAACCTGGTTTCATCTAATTTTTGTTTCAATAATCATCCGTTTTATGAACCATATTTTGCATGGACACATGCGGTAGGACTGGCTATTTTGACAAACCCTGTAGCATGAGGGCCATAAATGTCACAGTTAGGGGTCTTAAGCACAGTCCTCTAGGGCAATCAGAGTCAGGAACACCACCTTGTAGCAAAACAGTGCTTTAAAACGCGACAACCCAAAACAAAATCAGAACAAAAACAACCTAGCTCCCAATTGGAGCTCTCTCTAACTATACTATGCTGCCCCAGACTGGTCAGCCTAAACACCCACTAACTTGTCCTCCCAGCCAGACCCAGCTACGCCATGCTATGGAAAACCTCCTTCAGACAGCACACAATGGTCCAGGTAGGTATTGCCTCACTTGGCTCAGGGATGATCTTCTTCAGGGCCTCTCCTTGCCCTGGGAGCACAGGGAAACTTCCTCTTTCCCCAACAGTCCCTCTGATCATCAGGCTCCAGGGGTTTTTAATGTCCAGCACCTATGCCTGGAGCAGGCCCCATAGGAATCCCAGACTGGATCCTGCAGACTTCTAGCCTCTTGAAAAGCCGGCATGGATTTTCCACAGAACGGGGGAACTGAGCATTGGCCCACCCTGCTCTCCAATGATCTGAATAGAACCTGTACCCAAATGCCAAACTAATCATCTCCCTGGGGTTTACAGTGTCACACTATGTACAGCAGTTTTTCAAATGTTTAAATATATCACACCTGGACGTCAGCAGGGCAAGGGAACTACAAAGGGTTGGATCGCTAGTGAGAAAGGGAGGGGGGAGTTGCTAGTGAGAAGGGGGTTAGTAAGAATATTGGCATAAGTACAGAGTGAGAATTAGTGAGAGAATGAATAATGTGTGTATGAATTGCGTGAATGAGAGAATGAATTGTGTGAATAAATGACTGAATTAAAATGTGGATGAATTGTGTGCAGCAGTGAGAGAATGAATAAATTAGTGAGTGGATGAATTGTGTTAATGAGTAAGAGTATCAATTAATTTGTAGGTGAATTGTGTGAATCGCTGAGAAAATCCATGTTTATGTGAATTAATGTGTCAGGCCCTCGCAGGGGTAGTCGTCGTCACGGGGGACAGGCCCCGGGTGCCTCGTGGCGCGATCACCCATTCAGGGGGTAGGCCATATGCTCAGCCTCGATTTCGCCACGCATCGCACTTGGCAAAAGTGTGTGCTTTCCTTGTGGTGCGGGGGCATGGCTACACTCCGGAGGACGGAGATAGACAGGAGGGGGGATGCCAATCAGAAGGTGAGGCGGAGGAGCCAGCCTACCTTTTCATACCACTACAATACCAAGGAGAGGAGATCAGGTGTGCAAAGCAGGAGACCAGGTGAGCAGGGGAGGGGAACTCCAATCAGAGACACTATAAAGAACCTGTAACCCCTACACAGATTACTTGCCAGTTGAGTTGTGTTCCCTGTGGATTCCCTATTACCTGCTACTTGAAGATTCTGTGATTCCTGTTTGACTTTCTGGTATTGACCTTTGGCTATCCTTTCTTGGATTCCTCTAGTTGCCTTTGACCCCTATGTGGACCTACGCTGTCAGCTTTTCACCTTGGAACTGTTTACTGTTGACGAGGCTGCGAGGGACATATTGCACCCTCCTGATGAGCGGCACCCAGGGTGGACCCCCCTCCACTAGGTATGCTACTGCTCATAGAAATGATGGATGCAGTGGTTTATTCAATTATGATAACATTTTACAATTTGGTGGTCATGCGCTAAACAAACGCAGTGGAAAAATGCAAAATATGAAGTGAAAAAAATAATAGTAAGTATATATTTGCATGTTTTCCTTGCTTATACAGTGTTTGGTTTACACACTTTTGCATTCACAGAAGTTAGCATTGTGCAGTGGTGTAATAATGGAGGATGCAGTGGATGTAGCTGTAACTGGGCCCCAAAATCACAAGAGAGCCCAGGAGGTAGGTAAATGAATGCAGTGGAATACCTCTAAAGTGTCTCTTTTTTAAACAGCACAGTCTTAATTAAGGTCTGTACTTTTGCAGAGCAGACCCCTAGGGGGCCACCTCTCAACATACGGAAGCAGGTTATATAACATCATATCACGGGATTCCGTGTCAATACATGGATGTACATGGAAGTTAGGTTAATGGGCTTGCCCCAGCACCTTTTCTAATCTCATTTCATGCCTCTAACCACACTTGTCCCTCCTCCCTTGCTCTCAGTGCATTCCTAGGGTGGCATTGGCAGATCTCCTTGCTCCACACTCAAGCACCAGGAATTGAAGACCTCCAAACAACCCTCCATGCCCAAAAGTGTAGGTAAAAGAAAACTTTGCTAATATAAAACAGTGGTTAGCCTTATAAATCTCGCTGACAATTATCTACTTCAAACAAGGATCCTTAACGGGGCAGCCATTACACAAATAACGCATAATTCCATTTTACTTTGTAAGTACTTTAATATGCATTCACATGTAAAACATATTGACTCTTCACACTCCACACATGCACACAGAGGGTCTTCTTAGGCTCCACCCACAAAAATTGAGCAGGGCTGACATCTCCCCGGGAAGATTATTGAGCTGTGTTGGTGGCGCCCACGAAAGTTATTGAGCACCGCTGGCTAAATTCTCTTTCTGACAGATGGGGCTGCATTTTAAGATCCATGGAGAGCTCTCATTCCGGGACAATGCATTGTCCTGGATTGAAGCTGCCCAAGATGTGGGACATTAAGTCCCATTGTAGGACTGTCCCAGGCAATCTAGGATGGGTGGTCACCCTACCTCCTTCCAGAACTGCATGGCAAATAGCTGGGGGTGGGCAAAGGGGCAAGTGCATATAGGTGGCTCTGCAGAATCCCCCTATGCATTTGCAGGGCCGGACTGTGGGCCGGCAGACCAACATTCAAAGCGGCCGCCGGCGAAATCCAAAGAAGCTGTCATGCAGCCGCGAAATTCAAAGCAGCCGTCATGCGGCTGTAAGACCGCCTCCACTGGCTTCCTAATGAAGTTAAAGTGGCTGGCATGCATGCACCGTGTCGCCCAGTGGCAGCAGTGCCTCAGCTCTTTGTCCCGCCCCTTTTAAGACGTGACGTTCAAGGGAGCGGGCTCACAGAAGAGTTCCTCCTTGCAGGGAGAGGATCCTCACGTTGGAGGAAAGCAGGAAAAAAACCCACAAAAATTTAAGTATTAGCAAAAAAATAGTTAGGGGTTATAGGAAAGTAGATCCATATTCAAGGGAGGGAGAGAAATTGCCTTGGGACAAAAATTAAATAATACAAAAGGGGGTGAATGGGTTGTGATATTAGAAAGTCAATAAGGGGTGGCTGAGGTTATACACATGGCAGTAGGGGCATCAGTAGACAAGAGGGTGGTTGGGCATCACATTAGCCAATATAAAAAAGGTGGGGGCATCAATAGACAAGGGAGGGTGTTGGCTGGGGCATCACATCAATTAATATAAAAGGGTGTGGGGGCATAAATGCACAAAGAGGGCAATACACAAGGTTGTGGGGGGCACATTAATCAATATTAAAGGGGGCGTGACTGGGGCATCAATACACAATGAGGCAAAAATACAAAAGAGGCAGTTACCGACAAAGCAGTGTAGAAAATATTTTTTTATGCTTCAGTGCAGCAGAGTATGTCCTGGCGTGTGTGTGTTTGGCTGTCCATGCGGCAGAATGTGTCCTGGTGTGTGTGTGTTTGGGTGTAGGTGTGACAGAGCCTGTCCTGGTGTGTGTGTGTTTGGCTGTGTGTGACAGAGCCTGTCCTGGTGTGTGTGTTTGGGTGTAGGCGTGACAGAGCCTATCCTAGTGTGTGTGTTTGGGTGTCGGTGTGGCAGAGCATGTCCTGGTGTATGTCTTTGGGTGTCGGTGTGGCAGAGCCTGTCCTGGTGGGTATTTGGTCCTATGCTTGTCATTATTTTGTTTTCTCCCAAGTTGGAAACTGTACCTTCATATGCTACCTAAGTTGACTGAAATACAGAAACACATTGGCAGGTTACAAGAGATCACCAATGACAGGTTTTAAAATACATTGATTCCCCTCTTTGCCAGCAGTTTTACAATATCTTTCTCTCTCCCATACACAGATTTTAATCAGCAATACTCCAGCATATGTTATTAGCATAGTTGCCAAACACACAGAATTATGTCTCCTCTGGGCTGCTTGAGATTGACAGCAAGAATGAATGATGATGGTCAGTGGCCAAGTAGAAAATACCCTGCATACAGTAGTCACATTAGTGCAATTCTCAAAGCCAAATCAAATATTGGAACTACATAGAGATGATATAATGTGTTCGAGCTATTCTACAGTAAACTAATTTAATATGCCCTAAACAATTTTTTGACATAAGATTCATAGACTGTATATATCTGCTCAGCAAATATGTAAATGCATTTAGACAGGACTGGATAGTGCATATGTGAGCATGTTGTCTGCCAAATGTGTTTTGGGCTATTTTCTTACTTGGGCACTTGTGTCAATTCATAGGGTGGGTTCAGCCACTAGCCCAACCATGACCAGGAGGTAGATGTGGTTAGGCTGTGCCAGTGGAATTCCCACAAAAGCTACATCTTGCTAACCCTGGTACAGAAAGCCAACCTACATCTTCTAAGAAAGATCAAGCCAACCTACAGGGACTTCATATCATTGCAATAACTGCTTCTATAAAAATTATTGAACAAGATAAAATTAGGGGATGCTGTGCTTCCATAACACTGGAGTACTATATTCCTGTTATATATATACCTGTTTGGAAATCTACCGTTTGAGGTTTACACAATCAATACATAGGCTTTGTAGAATTTCTTCTTTATTGAAAATTTGACGGACTGCAGACTTTAAAGAAAATGGTATTAAAATTGGTTCAGAAAGTCACTATAGTAAAAAAAAAAAAGATAACAGCCAAAGACATGCATGTTAAAATAAGTTTTTAGTTTTATACATATATATATATATACATGCACACATATACTTACATACATACATAGATACACAAATATTGTCAAATGTATGACATTTGTTACCAATGTTTAAATATATACTAAATATTCTTATTGAAGCAATATATGGGAGGTGACTCATTGATCCCCTGAGTAGTGTGCAACTGACAATACAAAAGGTTAAATCCAACAATCATTAATTGTAATAGAAAATGTAAGCACTTATGATCCACGCCGGCTCCCCTTAATGTCATGCATTTCTGAATTAATGGGAGATCAGCTTATGGCAAAGCTTTCTGCTTCCACAAACCAAACATATTGTACTAAATACAGAACAGTCATTACAATAAATATTTTAACAGCTACAGGCAAAATGCACTGTTACCAATAAAGCAGCCACTGCATGAAAAAAAACACAGCCTGCCAACAGCACATAGAAAATACATAAGCTCTGCTATTTTACAATTTAGTAGAATAAATACCTGGTAGGATGTCCTTTGGTTAGAAAGGATGTGATCTGATTTAAATGTACAGATATTGCAATATTCCCAGTTGAGAGATGTCTTCTGCAGATCAGGAGATTGAAGAATGGATTATATTATCCCTGTAAGAAGAACGGTGTTCCATATGGTTTTCATGGATAGCAGGAATGAGGTTAAAACACCAGCTTGCAGAGGATGTGCTTGTGAACCGCTCTCTCTGGCTTTGGGAAAAGGCTGCTGGGAAATAGCTGTGATCTCACAGCTTCTTAAGACACTCACAGTAACCATATGAAGAAAAAAAAAGGATACCAGAAACTCATTTAAATGCAGCCTGATCAATAAAACTCCCTGTCTCGGTTTTAATCAAATGCTGACATTCTGCTCATTTTTCTAGAGTTGCATATGTAACGTTGAATAGCTGCCAGTTCCTGCTGCAAGTAGAGGTATCATGCACTTGCCTGCTTTCATTTACAAAGATCTTCCCATTACGTAGGCAGATGTTACCTTTCCTGCCATGGCAAACTGTCCCTTTGGGGATTTGCCGCATTTAGTATCAATGGAGCCGGCTGTGTGATATTTTTAAAGTTGACATGTCAGCGGAAAAAAAAAAATTGGAAATAAAAAAAATGAAATGTTGTATTAAAAAATTCTTTGAGGGATTGAAAAGAAATTGCTTAGTTTCTATAGCAACAGAAAAGCAATTCTCCCACCAGTGGTGCCCATAAATTCAAGCACAAAACTGGTTAATTAAGTTAATTACTATTTACGTTTAGCAACCATAAAAATGCGAATTTAAATATATATATAATATTTTATATATATATACACACACGCATAGACACCTATACACTGTGTGTACATATAAAAATGTGAACCTGCTCTTTTCACAAATGTATTGACCTAAATTATACGGCTGTTCATCGTACCAAAATACATAATTCCATATCTATATAAATATACAGATATACTCTATGACCTTAGCTTGCCTCACTGCATAAACCCGTGCTGCCTCAGCTTGTGTTAACCATATTGTTTCCGTACCCCCAGTACACGTCCTTCAGTTCTGTTTCTGTTTTACAGGGTGAATCATAATAAACTTCAATGGCTGCTCAGACCGGGAGGTTATCCCAGGGGTAACATTGAATAATAGCCTGCTAAAAAAAACCTTTCTGCTTCATTCTTTCATCACATTCCCACAAGCTGGGGAACTGTGTTTGAGACCATACCCAATTATATAGGGTCTCCAACAAATACGTTAATATTTTAAATTACTGTTTCTGCATTAGCTTCACTGATGAGTGTCTTGCTATAATCTCTGTAAGACAGCAGCTTCATCTTGACCTAAGCCAAGCAGGATCTAGTATTCCTGTATTTATGCTACTGAATGGCAAAATAATATTTTTCATGTGAACATAGGGAGACGTCAATATTTATAGATATTAGAAATGACTTTTTTTTTTAAAACAAATGTTCTTCCACACAACATTATTATGGATTGTGACGGGACCGACCTGTACCCCGACTGGGTACGCCCGCCGAACGTTGCTTCCTTCGCCCCATGGCCACCGGGGCACCAGAGATTAACCCCTTCACTGTCTGTGGCTAGCCGAAACTGAGCTACACAGGGTGGCTATCGTCCTGAAAAGGATAATACGCGATCATAGCAGTGAACACAGCTCTTCAGGAACCTCGGCCGTACTGTAGTATACCGAAGTATAGCAATACAGCACCCTACCGCCCTAATAAGGGCAGCACCGAGGCTTACCTCAATAACAAGACAGCACTCGTAGTGAGGTAAAACAGGAACTCACTTTATTTGGGAACACAGGGGTATTTACACAGTACAAGGGATTGAGTTACGTCCAATAGACACACAAGGGAATTGCGTCCAATAGCCACAAGGGAATTGCGTCCAATAGACACAAGGGAATTACATCCTGCCCTCCTTTGCATATGACTGAGTATTAGCACTCAGCCCAGTAGGGGGTGTCTACTGTAGTCTGTGAAAGGAGGGAGGGGGCAGGACATGTGGCACCTGGACAGGGTAGCAAACAAGGGGAACAAAAGCACACACCATAATTACAACATATACTGGGAAATGCAGGTATCACAAACAAGAACTATCACAGACGGCACCGATTAACCCGGGGCCGTCACATGGATTTTCTTTATATCACTTTTAAGTAAAGCGGTACATTTAAATATATTTTCAATGCAGTAGTCTTCATCTAACGTCATCTTATTAAGTCCTGACAACGTACTACTGACCAAGACATGATTTTACAGACTTGGCATGACCTGTGGTTTAGTAAAACATTCTCAGTGATTTGGTATACTCTTTATAGACGTAGCCAATCATCAGGGCCGGCCGAAGACTTAACGCCGCCTGGGGGCGAAGTTTAAAATGCCCCCCCCCCCCCACCACCGAACAGGGAGACTCGCCGCAGAAGAGAGGGAGAGGGGTCGCGAGCGGGTATAAGCGAAAACCACTCGGCCCTCCCTCTCTCTCTTCCGGTTCCAAAAAAAAAAAACGCTTGGGGCGGCAAAGTGCCGCCCCTTCTAGGGCCAGCCCTGCCAATCATTCCATGCAGGATTGTGTAACAACCTGCAGATAGAATATATCCAATGAAAACGCACATTCTATAATTACAAATGTTTGCTTTTAAATGAACTATGGTAATTTTTTTTTGTATTTGAGTTTAGAAATACCAAATGTGTTTATGTTTTTTCTGCAATAATTGGGCAATAATTATAAGTAGAGTTTTGCTATTTCAAAACACTTTTCCCCCTAAATCTGGTCATTCTGCCTCATGTGGTATTTGGGACATCTTTGAAGCTGATCAGTGCAATGTACCCCATCAAACCATATGATTTTGAAAACTAGACACCCCAGTATTTCAAATGCTGGTATTTTAACCCTTTCCATGAACTAACTCTACCATCAGCCTTTGTCAAACTTTATGGTAGTAATTTTTTTTGTATTTTTTTTCCCACAGACATTGTACTTCAGGTGTGAATTTACTGCTCCTGGTAGATGTTACTGTCAAACAACACCCCCATATGTGTTCAGTAACATCTCCTGAGTACAGTGATACCCCCATGCATGTTATTGTTGTTCGGTTATTTCGGAGGTAAAAGGCCACCTTTGTGAGGTGTACATTTTTGACATTTGGACATCTGGTCAGTCTGTGCCCATGTCCCATATTTGGGACATCTTTGAAGACAGACAATTCAATTTACCCCATCAAATCATACATTTTTTAAACTAGGCACCCCACTGGCATTTATATACCAATAAATACCAATATTTTAACTCTTTCCATATACCAACTCTCACTCACTCACTCTCTCTCACTGTCTGACATTACAGAGGCTTTACTGTGTTTTGCTGTATTTTAGGCAATTATGTTTCATTGTCATATGAAGGTAAAGATTGGATTTTTTCCCCAACATTCAGAACATATTGTTACACCATAATTCAAACCTACTTGTTGGTACTACTAACAGCCATATCAATGTGTCTAAAAATAACAATCACGTATATTTCCTGGGAGATGCACGATTTGTGGAATACCACTCACTAGCGTCACTGCTTATGTTTAAAGCCTAATTAAAGGTGCTTTTTCACCTACTCTGTTGAACTTAGCACTTTTGTAACTAAATTCAGCACTGAAAACATCATTCTTACTATTAAATCCCCAAAAAACCTCCCCAGGAATAATTCTTTAAAAAGACAGTACAACCATCCTGTCATTTCCAGGTGCACAGTGTCAGTGAGGGAGGATGGATGACGAACGGCGCGGGACCTGATTGGATTGCTGCTTCGCAGGACATGTTAGTATGAGCACTCAAAATGCTGCGGCCCTTCAGCTGAGTTTACTTGTAAGACAATAAAAAAATCAGTGATTTATCATGAGATGACATTAAATATGAAACAAATTTTTAAATCTGATAGCCTAAACAGCCTATACAAATTTATATTAATGTTTATCAAATATTTCTGAATAATGTTAACGGATTCCTGCCCCACAGACGTGTCATAGCTGAAACTTACCTCTGCGGCAGGTGCTCCTTAAAAATATATATATATAAAAAAAAAAAAAATGTTAAAAAATATTTAAAAAAGATAATAATAATAATAATAAGAGAAAAAACCTTGCATCCCATTGCCAAACACAACATCTACCCAGTATAACCCTCCTGCCCCCGGTCACAACCCCCAAACCCGTGAAGCCATAAGCATTCAAATTATAAGTATGTTCCCTATAAGTGCTGGGGAAGTATGGAAAATCTATAAAAATGTGGTATTTCTGAAATCAGGACACCTGAATTGATAAACTTGGATTGGATTTTCAATCACTTTACCTAATTTTGTGAGGATTCACATGGAAAATTTATGAAAATTAGGTGTTTTTTTCTAATTTTTGCTAGTTTTTACAAAATTTCTCATTCTAAATTTTTAGCTAATCATCTAACTATGGTATCAAAAGAAAGCTCTATCTCTCCTTGAAAAAACAAGATATAGTTTACATGGGTACACTATTCACAGGAAAAGAGAATAATCGCTGAACCGACATGGCAAAATTGCACCGGGACTTGAGGTACCAAAAACCCCTGGGATTGAAGGGGTTAACTTCCTACTAATCAGTAGCTTTGGAGTAGTGTTAATCTCTTGTTGCTAATTGTTATCTAAAGGGACTGTAGCAATATGTATAGAACCAAAAGAGAGTGGTTCCAGGGGCGAGTTTAACCCCTTAATGACAAAGCACGTACATGTATGGGCTCAAAATACATTGTTTTCAATGAATTTAGGGACCGCCCATTGTCCTTAAGGGGTTAATAGGTGTCACACAGCAGTAGAGCAGGATGCTATTGTTTGATGAGTGAGATAAACACATGGACACTAACTGTAGGTTTATAGAACCAGTTAAAAGTTGTTCTGTTAATACATTTGAAAACAATCCACTACTGCTAGAGTCTGAGAGCCTATTTCATAATTAGCAACATTTACACATGGTGGTAGCGGATGTTATTTGAAAAACTGACTAAAAAGAAGATATAGAAGGTTTAAAACCAACCGGTTTGCTGAATTTTCAGGCAAGCAGTCTGTTTTAGGGATGGAAGAGATGGAAAGAAGAGTTGATTCTATATACGGACCTCATCATGGCTGACAAACCAGAAGAACATTAAAGGTCCAGTTTGCCATTTTTGGAATCCCAGACACGGTATGTTAAGATAAACCCTAGTTTATTTCAATCGAGTTTAAAGACTTCAGTAGGGATTGGAACTTTGACCACGTTACTTTGTCACCAGGATACCCTCAAATGAATGGAGAATCGGCAGTAAAGATGGCCAAGAGACTATTGCAAAAGGCTGTGTCTTCCAGAAATGATCCTTACCTAGCACTATTGGGTCATCGAAACACTTCAACACAAGGCATGGAGTGTAGTCCTGCTCAAAGACTGATGGGTCAAAGGTCCAAATTGTTACTTCCTACGAGAGGGAGTCTGTTAATACAGGATCAAGAGAGGAATGATCGGCACTATATCCTGAGCATGAGGCAGCCTCTAAATGTTGGTGAACAGGTATGGATGTAGCATCCAACGAACCACAGAAAAGAGTGGAGGAGAGCTTGGATTTTTTTCTGGAACTTGGATATATCTGTCAGAACTAGAAACGGAGCGTAACACAGGATTGTGATCAAGGCTTTACTAAGCAAAATAACAACACACAGCAACAGTTAGAGGATAATCCAAAGTGTAGTCAAAAAAACAGTTCCCACGTCAAGGATGGCAGCAAAGGTTCAATAACGAGGTCACAGTCCAAAATCCAGGGCAAAGGCAAGGTAATAGGGAACATACAGGAAACACAGCTTAACTAGCAAGAATTTGTGAAGGGGTGTTACGTTTGCACAGGTGTGGAAACCAGGATGCAGGATACAATGAATCAGTCACTTATCGGACTTAATCTGGTATGAATGCCTCCTAGGCAGGAGCACTGTTGCTAGCACAGGGCAACACTAGGGATAGTCCAGTACTCAGGCAGAGAATAAATAGGCAATCCGGTTCAGGAGCAGAGAGGTTAACGTGGTCAATAGGCAAGCCAAGGTCGGTACCGGGTATCAGGCAGAGAG
>VKOC01019426.1:0-18124 GCA_009364415.1 Spea multiplicata | reverse complement strand
CGCTCCATAAGACGTGGCTGATTTTTCATCCTACTTTGGGAGGAAAAAAACTGCGTCTTATGGAGCGAAAAATACGGTATCCCTGCCAGTAAGGTATTGTACTCGAGTGCCTGCTAGTTGGCCTTTTAACAATTATCTTCCTAGCCTAGTAAAGTAGAAATCTCAACTGTCTAGTTGCAGGAAGACAAGCTCAGGGCTCCCACTGATTCTGCATTATGGTGAGTTGTATAATTATTTAATTATATTTTACATTTGATAATACTAGAAGTAAATGCACAATAAATGTAATGTACTTGAATAAAACCCAAAATACCCCCCTGGTCCGTGGAAAAATTGTCTTCCACAAAACCGGTCCCCGTTGCTAAAAAGGTTGGGGACCTCTGATCAACTACACCTACTCATTGTTATCAGGTAATTTTACCTGTTGTGCTACATTCTCACCCCTCTCTTATGCTCATATTAGCGAGACAAAGATGATGCTTTCTTATTGTTTGTCGTTCTCGTTTAATGTAGAATTCACAAACATTATAAACGTACAGCTATGACCCCTTGTTGTCACGGTGATGATGTGTTTGCTAGTTCTATTGCTAGCTGTGAGGGTTGAGGTAATGCACTTGAAGACTACATCATTCTCCCCAACCCCCTTCTCTTCTCTGACATTATTAGATTTAGAAGACGCTCTCTAATTATCTTCCCTCAGCATGTCAGTTTGCTGAGGTAGGAAGTGGAGAATTAAGAGTACTGATTTCTGAGATTTCAAGTTTCTGAAATTCCAAATTTCAACAAATCAACTTGACCTATGACTCATATTACTAATGGTTGAGTTTTTCTCATTCCAACTACCACCCTCTCAACCCCCCCCCACACACTATAACATATACCAGTAAAAAAACACACTAAAATTACAAGTCATTTATAAATCTGACAGGTGCCTTCAGGGGCATTAAATGTGCCTACAAGGCAGGAGCATGGCTAAGTCTAACTCCCTAGCTGCTAGAATATTCTTCTTAGGAAAAAATGTTATGCTGGCTTATTACTTAATAAAGTCCCTTATATTATTATCTAGATGTTGCCCGACAAAACCTCAAAGTTCTTCACATCTTGGGTCTGACCAAGCTTAGTTATATCTGCATGTAAACAGCATATTAAAAGAGCTTTCACATAATATTTTCAGTAAATTTGAATTAGGCTTTAAAAAACAGTCATACTTTTGCCACATTTATATCAAGAATTGTGTACTGAGAAAAAAAACAGTTTAATTTCCCTGAAAACTTGTTTTTAACACTTTTAACACTCAAACTTTCTAACAAGTCGCTATACAACACATTAGCAAAACTTTATGTGTTAAACTCATTCATACACCTTTACGTTTTTAACAAAGAGAAATTTGCTAAAATGTGATCACACAAGTGTAATGTTCTATTTTTATAGGTTAACAAGAAAAAATAATAAGGTATTCCCGATAAATCATATTAAAATGGACAAAGCTCGTCTCAGCATCTCAAAACATCCAGTTTAACAGTGTTAGTATGCAAATATTTTTATGCAAATACATGACCATGCAACATCAAAATATCTTTAATCAATCTATAATAAAGACACAGAGGCATGCTAAATTAAAATGGTCACAGTGCTTATGAAAATATTGCAACACTTTTATTATATAACCATATTAACTTATAACCAAGTTGGAAGCCTGAACTGGTTTACAGAATTTATTCCCTTAAATGACATAGGCATAATACTAATCCTGCTTGGTGGCTACTGCCATAATCTCTCCTGCACGGTAGCCACAATAACACCCTCCATGGTGCTGATCCATGGAGAGTTCTGCACTTCACTAGTTACTTCACTAGTGCGTAGACATGTGCAAATGGGCACAGTTTCCCAGTCCCTGCCAATGAATAGTGTTCTCGGGGTGATAAGAGGTGTTGGGTTTGCTCCAGACTTGGTTTTCCTTGATGGCCAGTTTTAGTCTCATCTGATCAGAGTACCTTATTCCATATGTTTAGGGAGTCTCTTGCATGCTTTTGGTGAACAGCGAATGTGTTTGTTTATTTTGTTCTTTAAGTAATCTCTTTTTCTTGACCACTCTTCTTTAAAGCTCAGACCTGTGGAGTGTATGGCTTAAAGTGGTTTTATGGACAGATAATCCAGTCTCTGATGTGGATCTTTGCAGCTTCTTTCAGAGTTATCTTTGGTCTCTTTGTTGCCTCACTAAATAATGCTCTCCTTGCCTGTGAGTTTTGGTGGGCAGCCCTCTCTTGGCAGGTTTGTTGTGGTGCCATATTCTTTCCATTTCTTAATAAAAGATTTAATGGTGCTCCATGGGATGTTTCAGATATGTTTTTTTTATAACCCAACCCTGATCAATACGACCCAGCTTTGTCCCTAACCTTTCTGGTGAGCTCCTTGGTCTTCGTGTGGCCTTTCAGAACATGTATATTTATACTGAGATCATGTGACAGATCATATGACACAGATTGCACCTAGGTGGATTTTATTTAACTAATTTTATTACTTCTGAAGGTAATTGGTTGCACCAGATCTTATTTAGGTGGCTTCATACAAAGTGGGTAAATACATACACACCAACCACTTTTCTTATTATCATTATTTTTATTTTATTTTTAAAGCTAATTTCTTCATTTCCCTTCACCAATTTGGACTATTTGTGTGTATCCATTACATAAAATCCAAATAAAATTCCAATTTAATGCCAAGATGTAATGCAACAAAATAGGAAAAATACCAAGAGGGGTAAATACTTTTGCAAGGCACTATAGTCACTATTCTTTCTTCCTCTCACCCAACAACCTGTCTCCTTGACCCATCCCATCTCTTTTTTTTCTGAAACCAACAACCTTTAAGTATGCTCTAATCACACCCATTCAAACAAATCTGACTACCGCCCTATCTCTCTGCTTCCTTTTAGCTCTAAGTTACTTGAACGAATCGTCTAACTCCCTTTTTGACCCTCTACAGTTTGCTTTCAAACCCCTTAACTCTACAGCTCTAACAAAAGGCATCCAATGATTTCTCTGCCAAAGCAAAATGTAATTTCTCCCTTCTAATAGTCCTGGACCTCTCTATTGCTTTTTTATATAGGCACATGAAATACAGCACTCTCCTGGCAAGACATTATCACCTCTTCCACTTTCTGTTGGGATCCCCCAATGATCAGTCTTCGGTCCTCTACTTTACACTTCATCTGTTGGGAAACTAATCAACTCATGTGGCTTCTAGTATCATCCATATGCAGACGACACTCAAATCTGTCTTCTCCTGATTTTTCTCCTTCTCACATATCCCGTATTAGCAACTGCTTGTCAGCTACTTTTTAATGTCACAATGCTACCTGAAATGTAATCTTTTTAAAACTGAACTCATTATCTTCTCTCCTACTATCTCCACGCCAGTACCTGAATTCTCTATTACCCTTGACTTCATCTTGACTATCGCAATACTCTGCTGGTTGGCATTCCTTGACTCTTTCCTCTGCGGTCTGTCCAATATGCTGCTGCTAGGATTATCTTCCTTGCACAATGCTCTTCTTCTGCTTTCCACTTCCTACTAGCATAATCCTTGGCCCTCCATAATACTGCTCCTCCACATATATAACAATTGTTATGGAACCAAAATTATATCTATATATATAGATCAGCAAGAAATGCGGCTTTAATGAATATAAGCTGGCTCTGACCAGTATAAAGGGTCAAACCTCACGCAAATATTCGAGAGACGCAAGTAGCAGTATTTTAGGACGTTCAGTACCAGTTAAACAAATACGTACTCTATGTTTTACTAACCGCAAAGATATCCGGCTAGCATTTTGTTCTAGTTACAGGGATAATTAATGTGATTTACGTATTAAGACGCCCTTCTTTTGGGACACTATATAACCTATATTCTAAATGTAATAAATCAGAGTGATTTTGGACCTGACCCAGAGTGTGTCGTGTGTCTTATTTCTCTCTCCGTGCACGTACATTTATATTCATATAATTTGGAGCAGTTCAACAATTGAAGAAAGGCTTTATTGGAAAGCATCCAAAACACAATCATCCATAGCATTGACCACTGACAGGTAAAGTGAATAAGACTGATAATCTTGTTATTATGGCACCTGCCTATATTAGGCAGCAAGTGAACATTTCATCTTCAATGTTGATGTGTTAGAAGCAGAAAAAATGGGCAAGCATAAGTTTCTGTGCAACTTTGACAAGAGCCAAATTGTGATGGCTAAACAACTGGATCAGAGCATCTCCAAAACTGCAGCTCTTGTGGAGTGTTCCCGATCTGCAATGGGCAGTACCTATCAAAAGTGGTTCAAGGAAGGAAAAGTGATGAACAGGCGATAGGGTCGTGGGCGGCCAAGGCTCATTTATGCACCTGGAGGGGCCAAGGCTGGCTTGTGTGGTCAAATCCAGCAGACAACCTACTGTAGCTCAATTGCTGAAAATGTTAATGCTGGTTCTGATAGAAATGTGTCAAAACACACAGTGTATCGCAGCTTGTTGCATATGGGGCTGCATACCCGCAGACCAGTCAGGGTGCTCATGGTGACCCCTGTCCATTCCTGAAAGCACCTATAAAGAGCATGTGAGCATAAGAACTGGGCCCATGTGGCACCCTGGGAGGATCCTGTATGTGGCACCCCCCCACACAAAAAAATTAATGTTGGCAAAGATATTTTTTCACAAATTTGTAAAATGTATGATAACTGTGAAAAAACATGCATTATATAAGTTAAAAAAGCATAACTCCTATCACTATAACCTGAGCCAGACATTGACAGTAGTGCAGCATAACCCCTATCACTATACGCTGAGCCAGAAATTGACATGGTAAGCCTCTGCCCCTAAAACAGCCTCCCCATGCCACCGCTTTCCCCTCAAACAGCCTGCCTGTACCATGGCTGCCCCTGAAGCAGCCTGCCTGTTCCACTGCTACCCCTGAAGCAGCCTACCTGTGCCACTGCTGCCCATAAAGCAGCCTGCCTGTGCCACTACTGCCACTGAGGCAGCTTGCCTGTGCCACCACTGCCCCTGAAGCAGCCTGCCTGTTGCCACCGCTGCCCCTGAAGCAGCTGCCTGTGCCACCAATGCCCCCCTAATCAGCCTGCCTGTGCCATTTCTTCCCCTAAACACTTAATACATTAATTCATTCACCAATTCAGTTACTTCTTCTGCAGATTTCACTGGTCTGGGGGCCGACCGAGCATCACTGGGGCTGCGCAGACGTCTACGGCGCCGACGCGCTGTGTGAGGAAACTCTTTCCCCGCTCAAGGGGAGCAGGAAGCTGGGTGTGAAAAGAGTTTGCTCGCACAGTGTATGGGCGCCACGGTGGTAAGCTGCGGGCCCATGTCGCGGCACCCCCCTGATGAGTGGCACCAGGGGCGAACCGCCCCTCCCTTTAGGTAAGCTACTGACTGGACCACTGAGCAATGGAAGAGGGTGGTCTAGTCTGATGAATCATGTTTTCTTTTAAATCACGTGGATGGCATGGTGCGTGTGCGTCGCTTACCTGGATAACACATGGCACCAGGACACATCCAAGGAGGCCCCACCTCCATCTCACAGGACTTTAGGATCTGCTGCTAACGTTTTGGTGTCAGATATCACAGCACACCTTCAAAGGTCTTGTGAAGTCGATACATCTGCGGGTCAGAGCTGTGCAGAACTATACGACCAGAGACTGACACAAGGTGTCCACGATGCTTATGGTTTTATAATGTTTATACACAGTATCTAGAGATGTAGAAAGCTTAAATGTATAATTCTAGAAAGCCTGACAGAAAGGTTTCCCGTTTCGTTCATTTCTGTCATTATAAGTAGCCTTGCACTTGTGTCACCATCCTTGAGTGCTTCCTTCCTGTTTTCTAAAGAGTTACCATGGCAACTGCAATTTTTCAATACAACTCGCCCTAATAATACCAGGACTCAATACAGGAATACTCTATCAGCAGTTTCACATTAAATGGGATGACACCAAATAACTTAATTAGGTGATACTCCGTTACAATCCACTTCAACATCATGCACTTATAATAAACCTAGCAAATGAAAAGCCTAATAGCAGAATTGTACTTTTAAACCTTTTTAAGTATTTTCATTGCTTTACCATTAAAAGTATGGCTCACGTGCTTACAATAGTATAAGGGCTAACATTAAAGATATAATATTCATGAATGGCAAATGAATATGATTCCAATAAGTTACAAGCAAAGAAGATGAAAAGATATTCTGTATTTGGCTGTGTTAAAATGTACAGTGCTGGGAGAAAGTATTTGCCCCTTCCCGATTTCTTCTATTTTGCGTATTTGTCACACTTGTCAAATGTTTCAGATGATCAAACTCATAATAATATTAGACAAAGATAACCTGAGTACACAAAATGCAGTTTTTAAATGATGATTTCATGTATAGAAGGGAAAAATATCCAACCCTACCAGGCCCAATGTGAAAAAGTAATTTCCCCATTAGTTTAACCATTTCTGGCTCCCCAGGACATACTTGAAAACAAAAGAAATCTCAACGTATTCTTCCAGGTAAAACACTTTCTAAATAAACAAATAAATGAATTGATATAGCACCATCATATCCTACAGCACTGTACAATGGTAAACTGGACTTAACAAGTCATATATAGCATACCAATTTGAGTTACTGAGACAACAGGTGAGGAGTGAGTTTACAATCTAGAAGGAGTTAGGGTGTGTTACACAAGGGGTAAAAGTGCCACTGCTAGGTATAGACTAGCCACACTAGTATTAGTATTGGAGATATACTAGGGAAGGTGAACTAAGGAATATGGCAGGATGGATGCTAACTTTTAAGTTTATAGGTGTCCCTAAATGAGTAGGTCTTAAGAGATTTTTAGAAAGGAAGGGGGAAATAGGGATAAGCCGGGGAAGTGCATTACAGAAGATAGGGGCAGTCCTTGAGAAATATTACAAGCATGCATGAAAACTAGAAATAGTTCTAGAGTAGAGGAAACATGGAGATCATTGCATGAGAGACTGGTTAGGACATTATTTAGAGATGAGTGATGAGATGTAACTAGGGGAATAAATATAAAGTGCTTTGAAAGTAAGAGTCAGGATATTAAAATGAATCCTTAAGTGCACAGGCAGCCAGTGAAGAGACTGACAGAGAGAAGAGGTGTTAGTAAATCGAGTGAGTCAGGTAAGTCTGGCAGCAGCATTCATGGTGGATTGAAGACCAGCAAAATGGTTATGAGGGAGACCAGCTAAGACAGGGTAACAATAGTCAAGGCGGGAGATAATAAGGGCATGGACAAAAGCCTTAGTGGAATCTTGTGTTAGGAAAGGATGAATGTTGAGAACGTTTTCAAGTTGAGACATCTTTTTGAGACATACTCCCAAGTTAAGGCCAGGAAGGTCAGTCTTCCAAGTTGTTAGGCCATTTCTATGAATTAAACTAAGTTCAGTACCGCCCTGATGAAGCTACTATAGATGTTGGACATTGTGACCTTATGGGTTAGGTGTATAATGGTGAACTTATTTGTAATCATTTAAATTTGGGGCATTTTGATGCAGAAGGTTCTTTGTAGCAAAGCTTGAGATTTGCAAATAAAGGAGAGGATGAAAGCAGAATGAACAAATTGTTTTCTTAAATTGTGAGTGTGATAAAATTGCTAGTGGGTCCCTATTTAGAAGAAAAATCAGTCTGTTTCCATGCATGTTTGTGGCTTTAATTAGGTGGTCTGCTATCACTCTCTGAAATACTAAATTGCCCAGTAATAACATGAATCTGGAAAAGTTGGCCTAGAGGCCATGCTTTCTAGGTATGGAACAATAAGGGATTGGAACAGAGTTTTATCCAGATCCAGGAGGGAGGTCAAGTACACAGTCAGCAAAAACTGTTGTTTTAGCTCAGGTCACATGAAGCCAGGAAGATCCAGGATGCAGTCAAGGGCCATGCTGTAGTTGGCCGTAAGGTTGTATTCGGACAAGACTCAGAGATTCAACCCACTTTTCTTGTTTTGCCAAATAAACTTCTATAGTAAGGGATTGCATTTCCATATGTCTTTAGTTTTGAGGTAGATAGTGAGTGTGCTTAGGGGAAAGCAGTTTGGGAAAATGTATCATCCTTTATAAATTACATCTGCCTGTGAAGGATAAGAGAAATCTGGACCACTTTTTAAAATATGCCTATATCCCACACAGAAAACCTGAGCTGTTTAATTTGTATAGGTGTGATAGATCCTTGTGGATGATGAGCCTAAACACTTAATATGTTGATGGGCCATCCATTTCAATAGGAAGGTGGTTGTCTATCCTATTCTAGCCCGTGAACAGATGGGTAGGACCTCGATTTTCTATTTGTTAATTAGGGGTTAATCTAGCCTTGGTGTACAATTAATCTAAATTTTATTAAAGACAGGAGGTGATTATTTTGCATAAAACTTCTTTAATGTTAACCTCCAGCAGCAAAACAGTTAACAAAGATTACAAGAAACAGACAATCAGAAAAAACATAACGGTCTATATAAGTCTCCACATCAGCCGAACATGGATAGAACCCAAGAAGGATAAAACAACAGGACTTGAAACGATATGCAGCCCAAAACAGGAACGTTAGATAGGAGGACGACCACCTGAAAGAAGAAACAAAGTGTGACAGTACCAGGCACAGCAGGAGGATATCACAACAGACCAGCAAAATAATCAGAATCAAATAACAACACCCTCCATAAACAATAATGCAATAATAACAATACTACTCCAACATTTGAGGGAGGGGAAAATCGAAAGGGTGGGAAAATACTCGGCTCCTGTCTTTGATAAAATTTAGATTAATTCTACACCAAGGCTAGATTAATCTCTAATTTTATAGCAAGACAGGAGGCTTCATATTTTGCATTTTTAATGCCCTTGAACCAGCGCAAGCTGAGGACGGAAATAGAAGGTCTGGAACGTAGACTCTCGAGACCAATCAGCCGTAGACAAAATGTCAGAGAGGGAGCAGCCCGCCATGAAAGCCGCAGACGTCGCAGCCTCCCTGACCGAATGAGCCCCGAAAGAGTCTTCGACACCGGCCAAATGAAGGAGCCAACGGATCCAACTTGCAATAGTAGGCACCGAAACAGGTTTAAATGGGCGAACGTAAGAGATGAATAACGGGCCAGAAGAAGAAGAGCGGAACTGAGCTGACACCAACAGGTAAGTGTAAGGACTTAACTGCCTCTCCGGTCCTGCGCCGTGGCTGGTCCCGCGACGCTTCCTCCTCGGCCGGCTTCCCGGGCAGCGTGTAACGCCGCTACCTGGTCGGCGTCTTTACCGCGTGGCCGACCACGCAGCAAACAGGTAGCACAGCGCCACCATGTGTTCAAAACATAATATTACACGTTCCATATGTAACGTGTTCTTATAACCTCGGATGACCTCCTTAATGCAGGACACACCTCCACCTGTCCCTATTTAAACCTGGACTTCCTCTTCTGGGTTGGTGTATTCTGTGGTTTTCCTGCGCGAGTTGCTGTGACTATTTCTTTGTTTGACCCGGCTTGCTGACTTTGCTCCTGTTTTCTGATTTGGCTCCTGTTCTCTGATTGTTGGTATTGACTCGGCTTGTTTGACTACTCTTCTGGATTTGATTCAGTTTCTTGCTTTACTGGTTACCAGACCTGATTCTCAGTTCCAGCTCTCCTGGCTACTCCTGGTTCCTGTTTGCCTGGCTCACTCCGTCATCCGGGGTTCTCCTCATCCAATCGTTACAGTAAGTCTGGATACAACGCGCGACACAGAGCCACGGTCGATCAGGAAAGTAAGGGTAGGCAATAGAAACTGAATGTGGTCCTACGTACAACAGAAAGGAAACACCTTCCGGAGAAAAAGATGTGACATCGAAAGCACGAATATCTGAGACCCGTCGGAAAGAGATGAGGCATAAAAGGAGCGCCATCTTGGCGGACAACTGACGGAAAGATAGACGATCATTGTCTGGCCAGAGCTCCAAAAAATCAAGGACCCGGGAGACATCCCAGAAAACCGCATAACGAGCAGCCGGAGGCCTGGAAAGGCGAATGTCGCGTAGAAGGCGGCAAACGGAAGGATCCCTGCCGATCCCGAGACCCTGGACAGGCACGTGAGCTGCGGAGATCGCCGAACGGAAGAGATTAATAGTGCGATAAGATTTCCCTTGGAAAAAAAGATAGGCCAAGAAATTAAGGATCATAGTTAAAGGTGCCGTAATGCCACACACCAGCAACACCAAACACTCCAAGCCTGGAGGTAATATTTTCGGGTGCCAGGAGCCCAGGATCCCCAGAGTAAGTCTCGAGCTGTAGTCGATAAACCCGACATGTTCCAGGATCCCCGGAAACCGTCCAGGCCACCAATAGTCCTGCAGAATGAGGGGGTGAGGGTTCCCCTCCGGAGTCCCACGACGAGGGGAGGATCAGAGGATCCTCGCATGACATCTCCAATAGAAGCGGGAACCACGGTTGAGTCTCCCACAGAGGAGTTATCAAAAGGATCAACACCCTCTGCCTGCTGATGGAGTGAAGCGTTCGTAGAATCATTGCGAATGGAGGAAACGCATAAGCTCCCTGATAGAGCCACGTCTGTAAGAAGGAGTCCACTGCCAGAGAAAGCAGATCCGGCATCCAACTGAAGAATGCTTCGGTCTGGTGGTTTGCCCTGGACGCAAAGAGGTCCAAGTGAAGTGGACCCCGAGAGATCGGAAAACGCTCGGAAGAAGTCGCCAATCGCTCGCATCCCTCCAATGGCGGGAAAACCAATCCGCCACGAGATTGTCCTTGCCAGGAAGGTATTCCGCCTTGATGGACAAACGGTTGTCCAGGCAGTACTGGTACAGCTCCTTGGTGAGTTCCGTAAGGAGTCTGGACCTTGAGCCCCCTAGGCGATTGATATAGTGGATGGCAGACACTTTGTCCATGCAAAGAATAAGGGAGCAGTTGGTGAGACCCTTTGTGAAACTGCGTACCGCAAAGGATCCGGCGATCAGTTCCAAGCAGTTGATATGGAGATCACGCTCGTCCCCGGTCCAGAGACCACCGGTGGCTACCTCTCCACAGGACGCTCCACAGCCAAACAGGAGTCAGAATCTACAACGAAATCTGGAGTCGAACCGAAGATGGCTCACCCGTTCCAGGCGTCCATGTGGGACAGCCACCTGCGTAGCTCCAGCCGTGCCTCGTCCATCAGGGTAATCAAGGTGTCGTAGGAAGAAGTCTTAAGACGCTGAAGAGCCCTGTAATGAAGGGGACCACGGAAGATGGCTTGGATGGAAGCCGAGAGGAGACCTATCACCCTGGCGAGGTTCCTGAGGGACACCAGTTGACGATGAAGCAGTCGGCGGATTTCCTTCTTGATGGCCAGGACCTTCGCTCGAGGCAACTGGAGTTGCGAAGTCACAAAGTCCACCGTGAAGCCAAGGAACTGGATAGCTCGCGTGGGGACCAAAACAGACTTTTCCTCGTTTATGATGAAGACCAGGTCCTGCAGCAGGCGTACCGTTAGAGGGGTATCCTGGCGGAGGGTCCCCACATCTGACGCCATCAGGAGAACGTCGTCCAAGTAGATGATGGAGCGAATCCCTCGAGCCCGTAGGAATTCCATAACCGGGTTGAGGAGTTTGGTGAAACACCAAGGCGTGGAACTGAGGCCAAAGGGAAGGCAGGTGAATTGCCAGAGGAGGTCTCAGCGTTTTCAGCCATATCACCAATGTGTCTGTTAGAAAGAACACAAAAGGAGGGTAAGTAAAAGGCTAGAGAGGGGGTCACCCATAAATGTAAAGTGGGGTTCACCCACTGGAGGAGTATGTGAAGAGGTGAGGGGGGTCACCCCAATCGTAACAGGAAGCACCTGTGTAATCAAAATGGGAAGCACCCACTGTATAGACCTGGAGGATAACGGGTTCACCCTGAAATGTAAAGCAAGCTGCTGTATGTTTAGTGCAACGTGAGGGCCACACACTAGATTGCAGACTGAGCAAAACTTCAATGCAGAACAAATGGGGTTCACCCACAGCATGAAATAATAATAGAGCAGGGTTACACACCAGAAGCACATGAAACAGTCAGCAGCAGTAGTGTTAGGGGGAAAAAAAACAAACAACACTTTAGTAGACAAGACCTTGAATGATCCAAAATAAACAGAAGTGCACCAGGGAAACAAAATCCATAGAGAGACAACCCGGGCAGGGAAGGGTTAAATGGAGGGGGTCACCCCTAACCCGTGCAGTATATGGTTGGTATAGGTATCAATTTTTTTGAATATTAATCTTATTTAATGTGATGATATATTATGTGGATAGTGGAAAATAGGTCCGTTTTGATTATCTGAGGAAAAACACTGAAAATAAGGGAAAACAACAGTATACAGCAACAAAAACTAAGCTATGCATGTGGTAATGCACAAGGTAGCAGACCAGCCCCAGAGGGACAGAGAGAAAAACGGTGCGAAGCGTGCAAAATGGCATGAGGAGAGAAAACAGCGAGAGGCGCGGCAAAATGGCGGCGGGCATACCTCACGCAGAAGAAGCTACGTGACAGGTAGTCCACCAACCTCTGCCGCGCCGCACTATCTCTGCCGTGATTGGAAAAACGGCAGAGAGAAACAGCGGACAAAAAAGGTGGCCGCACAACTGGAAAAAGGCAAAGAAGAAACACACGCGGGACAGCCGAGATAGCCGGCTGACCGTGTGGAGGCACAGAGGTGAAATAAGAGCACACCAAAAAGGAATCCCGAGGAACTTTGGAATAACTCTAGCACTAGGAATAGCAACAGGTCATCTGTAAATGCTGCTGTTTTTAGTTCTATAGTTTCCACCTTAAGGATCTTTGGGAGTACGGCGCAGCTAAGCGGACAAGAGCCATGTGTGAGCGTGGGGGAAGTGTAGGGAATGGAAGGGGGGAGGTAGCCATTGATAGGTTGCTTGATAAGGGGTGGTCTTTGGAGTCAGAAGGGAATATAAGGGTTTTTTACCTCCCCCTCCCTTCAGCCACTTTGAAGTAAACAGCTTGGTGACAGCTTCAGATGTTATCAGAGCATTTGTTACATGGCTTAAGGGCATGGATATTGAGGCCATACTGTCAGCCCTTAGGGCTGAAGCTCTTCTAGACGGTGGCAGGCACCTACAAGCTCAGCTGTCACGCTTACAGGCCCGCACCCATGAGTGCACCAACACGAGGGCTGCCAGGGGATTAAGGACAGCTTCCTCATTCACTCCTGCTCAGCAGCGTGTCACTCACTCTTCTGTTGGACGGAGCACTCGTCAGGCTTCCCATGTGGTGAGTAGGCCGCAGGCTGATTCGCAGAGGCCTGTTGGCTTGCCTCTATGTGCAGGGGGGAGGGGCTTAGAGCATGTAGCTGGGGAGAGAGAATCTTCTGGCAGCAGCTCCCTCAGCCCCCCTATCTCCCGTGCTGTATCTCCTGGGATGCATTCCAGCATGATTAATAACGCTGCGGGGGAAGGGGGACTGTCTCATCTTTACCATATCTGCAGGCTTCACAGGGTCTGCTAGATGCTCGGCTCCCTGCTTTGCAAGCTGCAGTTACTGCTCAACGGGATCAAGCTTATCCTGTTTCAGTGGACCCAGTGTTGCCTGGCACTTCTTCATTGCAGCAGACTTCCTCTATACACGATGGTGAGTATGTGGGTAGTATGGGACCTAAGGGTTGTGATTTGGTAAGTAGTGGGGTTCCTTAAGGGGCAACCTGTTAGGTACTTTGATGGCAACCAATGAAGGTTTTTTTTTATTTATGGGAGCGCAGCACTGGGGTACACACTCCTCATCTACCTCTCTCGGTGGATAGTCAGGTTTGGGCTGGGTGGCAAGGAATAGGCACAGAAGGGTTATCTTCACGTACAGGGGAAGAACCATCAGTCCCTATGTCAGTGTCAAAGGTTCCTACACAGGTCTCTGCGGTCTTAACACAGCAGGGCTGTAGATAAGGAGCTGGTTGTAGTTGCTACATCCAGGCCGTTTGGCCACAGTTGCCCTGGCAGCTCACGGGGCAGCATATATGTGCTGGTCCAGTCCACTGGGCCTGCATTTGAAGCAAGAGATTAAAGACAAAATCTGGAATGGAGATTTTTTCCCTTCTTCCTTTGGAGGATGTGCCTCCTCCTGAGAGGGATGGGAAAGAGTCGGAAAAAGAAAAGGAGAGGGAGCGTTACCGCTATAGAAAAATTCCAAAGACTTTTGGAAATTGGATACGGGCATTTTCCATATTAGCTAGTATAATTGGTGAGAAGTCTCCTGAAAAATTCTCTTCCCTATTTTGTTATCAGGACCTTATATGGAATGCCTGTAGGGTTTATGGAGGATTAGGATGGTGGTGTTATGATGAACAATTCCGGTAGCAATCCGCCCGGCGACGGGTTGGGATCAAATGGATATTGGTTTGTGGCTGGCAATTATGATGCATCCAGCCACACACCAAGGCAATCTATCTTCCTTTCTTCGCCGGCCGGTCAACGTCATCTGGGCTGCTGCTGGCAGTTCAACGATAACCAGTGTAAATGGAGTACTAGCTGCAGGTTCAAACATGAGTGCTCAGGGTGTAGGGGTTCCCATCCAGCCTCTCGGTGCTTCAAAAAGGGTAGACCAGGGGGAAAGAGTGATCTGGGGCAGAAGAACAATGACGCCAGTGGACGTCGACGCGATGCGCCCCTGGCTAAACCGTTATAGAAACAGGAAAGCGGCAGAGCTCTTGCTTGTGGGTTTCCAGGAGGGTTTTTGATCTCTTTTAGGGAAAAGGGAGCATCTGTTATATCGCGCAATCTTCGTTTGTTTACTTTGAATGTTTCAGCACCTTCTTGGAGTGGGTGGTGCGGGAGGAGTCTGGCTGTGACTCCATCATACACTACCTGGATAACTTATTATGCGTTGGGCCTGCCGATTCAGATGCATGTAGTCATCTTCTTTGTTCTGTGGAAATGGTTACTCTGTCTTTTGGGGTCCCACTGGCACGTGACAACACTGAGGATCCATGCATATGTCTTATCTATCTGGGAATCGAGATCGATTTGATTTTTATGGAATGTTGTCTTCCGCTTGATAAGCTTATAGGTCTTCGGGCAGATGTGGCAGCAGCTAAAAGTTTGAAGAAAATTCAAGTGTGTTCAAGAGTGTTTTACAGGCACTTGGCTGCGGCGACGTCTGGTGTACTGCGACCACATCACTGGATTCGCCTCACCACAGAATTGAGGGAGGACCTAGAGGTTTGGGACAAGTTCTTAGTGCATTATAATGGCCGTTCCCTGTGGCAAGCTGCTCATGGGGCGGATGCAGAAGGGTGTCAATGCCCAGTGGACCTTTGGTATCTGGGCCAGAGCGAGTGATGACTTGGATTCGCTCTTCTGTTTCATTATATACTTGGGACCAGTATGGTAAGGCCTGGGGGGAATGGCTTGCTTTTGAACAGGTCCATGGTGGTTTCCGGTCAGATAAGGATCAGTTACAAGGTTTGTTAAGATTATTGTGGTTTTGGGAGGCCGCTGGTTGCTCTCCTGCAACAGTGTCCCTCAAGTTAGCTGGGGTGAGTTTTTGGTTTAAGATGTTTAAATTTCCGGATGTTATCAAGGAATTCATGGTGAAGCATGCTATGAAGGGTTGGCGGAGAGGTACGCGGTCTGTGGAGTCCCGTAGGCCTGTCTCAGGGGCACTTCTTGTAGGGCTATGTCATATTTTACCTCAGGTATGTATGTCTGATTTTGAAGTGAGGTTATTTAGGCTAGCCTTCTCCATGACCTTTTTTTGGGGCCATGAGGGTGGGGGAATTAGTGAGCCCTAGCAAGAGGAGACCAGGAGGTATCCTTTTTGCTGACGTTGTTCGAGGCTTCGACGATTCGCTTTTTAATTTGTCGCTCCAAAACAGACGTTTTGGGCAAGGGAAGATGGGCGACTTTGCATGTGATCCTGGGATCTGTAGTTTGCCCTGTCAGGTGTTTTTCCCTTTTTTGTGAGGGCTTGTGCCCTCTGCTGGTTCACCGTGACGGGGTACCACTATACCGTTTCCAGTTTATAAGAGTGTTTAACTTGTCTCTGGCTGCATTGGGCATTCCTAGCGGGGAGCCATTCGTTCCGGATTGGGGCAGCAACTGAGGCCTCCCGTCTTGGGTTTACTGAGCAGGCTATCTATCGCATAGGGAGGTGTGAATCTCGGCAGTTCAAGTCTTATGTTCACCCTTCGGGGTTGATTAATTCTCCCTTTTTATCTTCATTGGCTCGGAAGTGAGCAGATGTCCCCCCTGGAGGCGTTCGTCTTGGTTTTCCCACTAATGTAGCGGTCGTGAGATGGTTTGGGACTCGGGGTATGCGTTGGGTCCAGCTGATACCAGAACTTGTCCAGCTGTCCTGTCTTCTCGGCATGCCGGATATCCTGGTAATTAATTAGGAGGAAATAGGGGATCTCATTAATTAGGATTTGGCCTGTTTGATGGTTTTGTTCCCAGGTGTCTGTCTAGTGTGGTCCGAGATGGTCGCTCGGAATTATTGGAAAGCTGCACGTGACCAGAAGGCCCTGGAGTGCTGCAGGGTAAAATTAAACAAGCAAAGTTTGTCCTAGGGATAGGTGGTTTATCGGTCCGGCATAACATTTTTGAAAGGAACGCTGCAGTTTATTTCCGGAGTGATGGGGTACACTTGACCGAAGTGGGCCTTGATTTATTTAATTTAGTGCTACAAGAAGGCATTGAGCAGGCCATAGCGTTGTTGGCGGGGCGCTCCCGCTGATTTTAGGTCTAAAACAGCAGGGCTGGTGGCGGGGGTGTCCTTCCGGGTTGGTTTGAGGAGTTGATGGTTTATGAAGGTGATGCTAGGGCTTTAGGGCTAAAAGACGGCTAGTGGCTGGCACTATTTGGTGGTAAGGCCTGGATTGGTGGCCGATTAGTTGGTGGACGAGGGGGGAGGTAATGCATCCAATAGAGTTATAATGTTATTGTTAATAAAAGTTTGCAAGGACGATTTATTTGAGATTATATTATATATTTTAATAAATGCTGTGGCCTGTTTTTCACCAATTTGTTGTCTGTCTCAGTTATTTGGGGAAGGCTGGAGTGGGCGTTATTTGGTTGGGTTAGGATACACGTTACCCACTACCTTCACACATGGCCTTAATATTTGTAGAGAGTTCTAGGATTCTGAGCAAAGGTTCTATGGCTTGATCAAATAACAATGGTGAAAGTGGACAGCCCTGATGAGTACCCCTCCCCAGTTCAAATCAGTTGAAAGTTAAGTTATTGTGATTTGTGCAATTGAAGATTCATATAGAGCATAGAAGAGATGGCGGTAAGGTGATTCGAAGTGCTAAAATTCTGTGGAAAGCCTTATCTGCATTGCAACTTACAATCACTGCCTGTTTGTTTTGGGAAACTTTGGATTGATATATAGCCACTATTTCCTTTCTGATAATTAGGGTGGAGTGTCTGTTTTTTAACCCCTTGATGACAATTGCCGGTCCTGGCACGGCACGTAAAAGCATGTGCTTTACGACAATTGACGTGCCAGGACCGGCACGTCTTTAAACGGGTGCAGAAAGCGATCTACTTTCGCTTTCTGCACCCAAAAAACGTTGCTGAATGCCTCGACCTCGAGGCATTCAGCAACGCCGCGATCGGAACGAAGGGGCCATCTCTGGCCCCTCCACGGGGCGTCAACAACCGCCATAATGGCGGCGGACGCCCGTTTTAAAAGCGTTTAGGAGGCGATCGACGATCGCCTCCTAAACTTAAATGGTGTCGCTGGAATGCCTCGATCAGGAGGCATCCAGCGACACCAAACACTAACCTTTCGATGGGCTGTGACCGCTCCGGAGAGCGGTCACAGCCGCAGCTGCCGGTGATCTTCGCCATCAAGTAAGATGGCCGCCGTTCTTTAACAGGAACAAACAAATTTTCAAAGTTTGCTAGATGACCATCTAGTGAACTTTGGCTCCACTTGCAGGTTGAATACAGGTACTGCATTCACCATGCAAGTCAATGGAGCACAGCTTTCTAATCACAGTGTGATTAGTAAAAATAAATTAAAAAATAAAATAAAATTGATAATAATTAGAAAAAAACTAGTAAAAAACTAGTAAAATGTAAAAATCATTTCCCACTGATGTCACTATCAGGGGAACCTCCA